>CM040625.1:53275783-53296127 GCA_022817965.1 Solanum lycopersicoides | reverse complement strand
GCCTCCCGTCGCCAAGCTGCCTGGGACAGCCTGCCATCAGGTTTTGGGTCCTTCCTCTAAGGACCCTTTGATGGTCCTTGGGGATAATTTATCGGACGTTTCCAACCCAAATATGATAATATATTGAGTTTGACACCTCCCACATGAATTTCATCCAAAACGAACACGTAAAACTCAACAAACACTCGCCTAGACGTACAAGGTCGACTCAAAGGCATATCTTTCGAATGCCTTGAACGTTCTTAGTCGTTTGACCTCCAAACTCACGAAACTTTAACCACTGCCTATACATGCTATAATAACTCTATTAATAACCTTAAAACACCATGAAACACACATAAACACATAGAACCAAATAAGAGACATTTATGGTGACTTAGTCTTCAAACGTCTTAGTCATCCCTTGACGTTGACTTCCAACACCTCTAATATTTTAGCTACTGCCTCTATACAACATATTAAACATATTTAGGACCAAAAGACAATCTCAAGTCACCATTGGAGCTAAAACACAAGGAGAACTAGGAGGGCTGGTTTGGACGTTTTTCTTCATCAAATTTAGTTGGTTTACTTCTCATTCAGGTATGGTATCCATCCTTGAACCCTCTTTCATTCAATGAGTCATTTCTAAAAGATTTCAAAAAGGGTTTTCAAATTCTATCTTTTCCTAGTTTTGATTCCAAGCATGGGTATTCTTGTAAAAGTGTTTTAATGGTTCAAATATGTTTCTTCTAGTATTAATTGATGATTTTAATTTCAAAACCCTAGTGAACTCATGTTTATGCATATTTCCAACTTTTAGCTTAAAGAGTGGGTTAAATGAACATGTTTGTGTACGGTATGAGCTTTTGTTTATTATGTTGTTATTATGGTTCAGATACTGCCCTAAGGGCCTTATTATGATGAAATATTGAAGAATTTGTTATAGGTGGTGATGTCTTGGTTTAATGGTGAGTTTCTTATATTGAATAATTCTTATTATGAATTGCTCTTCAGTGGGATAGTCCACCTTCTTGGTGGTGGTGTTTACTTGATGTATTTGGGTATATTTGGTATTATTGTGACTACGTATTTGAAGTCCTAATATATGAAATTAAGTGATAATGAAGTTGGTTCTTTTTATATGTATGATGAAACTTGAAGTGAATGTCTTACTTAGATTATGCCTAAAAGAAATAAGTGTATATGTTGAGCATGCTAGTGTGTAAGAAATGATGAATGAAGGTGTAAGCATGTCTAGAATTAAATGTTATGAAAGTAATGATTTATGTGAAAGGTGTGCTCACATGTGCACACACACACTTTGAGTGAAGGAATGAATGAAGTTAAAGAATGTGTATGAAGAGGGGAGTTTTGGGGTGAGCACTCATTGTGAGTTGAGATGAATTATTTAGTAGCAACCTCACTACCTCCAAATATCTTTCTAATGTAGGTTGGAGGATGGATACCCATTGTGAGTTGAAATGGTGTGTCCAAAAGTTATCCTTGACCTTTAGTAACAAATGTTTAAGACTTCGTGAGGGAATTATGCTTAGCACCGAGAGGATTTGAAGAAGGGGTGGGTGCACATTGTGAGTAGAGATGTTGTACCCAATTTACCGCTTGAGATGAGTACTCTTTGTTAGTAGAGAGTGAGTTACGTAGTAGCAATCTCCTTATCCATTAACTATGCGCTCGCATAGGTGTAGCTATTGTAAAAGCCATGTAAAAGCAAAGAAAAAGACCCCATCCTAGGCAAGTGGGGAACCCTAATCCGATAAGTGTAGTATCAGGATTCCATGTCTAGCTCTCATGGTCTATGTCGGTTAAAACTATTCCCTCACCAAAAAAAGAATGAACTAAGTTTCCTAAAAGAACGTACTACATAGGTTAGGTGGTGGTATGGGACACTATCTATCCATTTCACTAGGTAAACCTTCCGAAAGGGGAGTCTTCGTGTGTTTTATATGAAATGTACGAACTAAGTCTCCAAAAAAAACGTACTTCCTAGGGTAGGTGGTGGTATGGGATGCTATCTATCGATTGCACTAAGTAGGCCTTCCGAAAGGGGAGTCTTGGTGTGTTCTATCATGTGTTGTAAAATAAGTTAGATAATGTAAGGTCTAATGTTAAGGAAGTATGTCAAGGCTTAGTTTTGAATGAATGAAGTTGAGAGTGACTAAGAGTGCTCAATCTAAGGGAATCCTCAAGGAGCACAAACTGGAGTAGTAGTACGGGATGCTACTCTCACATTGCACTTAGTGTAACTTATAAGTCCTATTGGGGAAGAGTACTTACAAGAAATACTTGTTGCATAAATGTCTTTTAAATATCTAGCAAAGAGTGTGGATTTGATTCCCTGACTAGGTAAGCCTATGGTTGGTAATCTTAAGGATCGCTTTGGTGTGTCTTGAAGGAGGTGTATGGGCTGTCCCTTGTTGTCACACCTTAGGGAGTAGTAGGATAACTTGATTAAGGAAACCTCACGGGAAATGAGTTCACTATGCTTGGGGGAAAATGTTTACTGTATTGTTATTCACTGTAAGGTTGCCTAATATTACTGTAATGTGTACTTTGCTTCTAAAATTGTGAGAGTTCTACCTTATGTGTTAAATGATGATTATTATACTAATTCAACACTTAAATCTTGAAGGTTGTATAAATTTGGCATGAAAGCTTATTTTACTAAAATAACCCTCTTTGCATCTTTTTGCATATGCCATACTTAGTACATTGTCTTGTACTAACCCGATACTTTTCTATACTTAATAAGTATAGGTTTGAGGAAAGTTTGAAGACTAGAAGTCAAGCTTGGGAAAAATTCTCTCAAGACTATGTATTTCCTCATATATTCGAGGCATAGTTGTATTTCTTAGTTTCTATTCTAAAGACTTATTATGTATTTTCATTTAATGTAAAGGGTCGTGTCCCTAAGATATTTATAGCGTATGTATTTACGTTGGCTTGTGTAGACGAGATCAAATTCTTAGAGTTTATGAAAGATGTTCTACTTATATATTTATGCGTGAAAAGCTTTAATTCCGCACTACTTTTCATGTCTTATGTAATAAATGATATCTACGGCTTGTACAAGACCTCCGAAAGGTCAAGTACGCAATTGTTACAACCCATGGGTTATCCCCTACTTCTAGGGGGTACTTTCGGGTCGTTACAATATGTAGGTAGATATGATCAAACTTCACATAATCAACTACACAAATCATCATAATACTTCAAGTAGATGCCGACAAGGCCATGATCATCTTGATACATAAAGTGACGCCGACAAGGCCACATCATTTATATAACACCGCCACCATAAGTGGACCATACAAATCGCAACATAATTCAAGAGCTATATTACATAAAATAAAGAGAATAATGGCAGTGTACCACCAATCCATTCTCTACACTTCAGTCCTAAGCTAAATCATCCAATTCAATACCAATAGGCTCTTACCCATGGCCATGATCATTAATTCAATACAAAAACTATAATACTCAATGAATATAGGTAACTTCAATATAGATTTATAAATCTAAGACAACCTATAAATCAATTGAATACAATTCTTACATCATTCAATAGCCCATTGAAAACTACACTAGAATTCATAAGCATTAAGACAATATAAGTCAACTCAAAGTAGTCAAAATCTAGAGTTCATGAATTACATGGGTTCATAGGTTAATTAATTTAAAATCATCTAATTAACATCAACATAATCAATATATCATGATTCAAAACTTTTTATGCAAGAACCCGTGGATAGATCATAAAATTGGACAAGTTCATCTTTTAAAACTTTAGAGAACTCTTTGAATTTTGGACTCCTTGATGAATAGAGTTTTAAGGATAAAAAACCATACCTCAATGATGTTATTCGACTAAATTGATGAAGAATAAACACTAAAATCTCCAATCCAAGCTCTTACTTGAGTTTTGGCTTCAATGGAGTTCTAGAGAATTTCTGAGAGAATTTTGATTTTGATTTTTGAAGAATTAATTTATCTAGATATTTAGGACTTATATAGATGTTTAAAATAACCAATATACCCTTAAGTAACCGCTAAAAGTCTTATTTGGACGTGGGGTGAATTTACCAATTCACCCTAGAGTTACAATAAGCTGCGCAGATGATAGTGCAACCAACGATTGACCAAACGATGGACCGTTTGTCCACAAATGGACCGTCCTAGCTATCGGTCGTTTGGTTCAGAGACTTGCCTTTGGATATTGATCTCCGTAGTCTAAGTATAGATCCAAGACACCCATCGACTGTCCCATGAGCCGTCGTTTACCTTAGTCGATTGGGGTCTGGTCTAGGCATCCTTGGCTTAAGGAAAGGGTCCTTCCTCAAGGACCCATGATTGGTCCTTGGGGACTTTTTCCCAGACGTTTCAAACCTTAATATGTTCGTATACAAGTTTAGGACCTCTCATATCAATTTCATCCAAAACGAACATGTAAAACTCGATGAAACATGCCTAGACACACAAGGTCGTTTGAAGACATACCTTTCAAATGTCATGGACGTTCTTGGATGTTTAACCTCCAAACTTAATACAACAGGACACTGTGCTAACATACACCATTATAACTCATTTAAGGACCTCATAAGCTCATGAATGACACATAAACACATCAAAACACATATAAGGCACTTAGGTGACTTAGTCGTAGAACGTCTTAGTCGTCGAACGTCTTAGTCGTCCCTTGATGTTTGACTTACGATTCACCTAATATCTTATAAAATGCCTCATAACAACATTATAAACCATTTTAGTAACTTAGAGCCTCATGACAACCATGTCAGGATCTAGTTCACCTAAGTCATTTTTGATATATTACACTATGTGTCAATATGTGATTCGAAGGTTATTTTCATATTGAGCTATATGATCGTATGATGAGCATGTATAATGTTGGAGAAGGTAGTTACTCCACAAATGAAATTAAAATGGTGAAGTATGTATGCTCTTTGAATTATGGAAATTGTTCCAAATTGCTTATGTTGCTTAAAGTGCTTAATGATATGAAGTTGGTGGTACTTGTGAGTTTGGTGCATTGACTATGAATGTGACCTTTATGATATTATGGTATTCTTCTAGTTTAATCCTTGAAGTCATTGAAAGTATTTAGTGTCATTCGAGGACAAATGTTCCCAAGTGGGGGAGTATTGTTAAACCCTCGAAATGAAATAGGTCAAACTAGAGCTTCGCATGTGTTTTATGAGTTAGTAATGTATTAAAATAGAATATTTTTGCATCAGAATTCAGTTTGTAAAGTTTGGGATTGTTTGGAAGTTAAACGTCCAAGAACGTCTATGACTTTCGGAAAATGTGGCTTGGAATGTGCTAGTGTGTCCTTGATTTTGGTGCAGATTTTTAGGTAGTGTTTGGTGTCCAAAAACAATGGTGATTACCCTAGTTCCTACTGGGATGAAACAATTGTCAAAAAGTTTGAGTATCACTCCTTGGGGAACACCCTAAGGGTCCCCAAGAAGGACACAAACGTTGGACAAAGGAGCTGCCCAACGCAGCGTGCAGGGAATATAATTTGAAGCCTCCCTTGCGTCGCACGTCTGACACTTAAGTTCCTTGTGCATCGCTCTAGTGGAACGAGGTCTACTCCTCAAAGTTCTTAAAATCAAGAACCAGAAGATCCCTCCGTGACGCGCAGCCAAGTCCCTGATTTGACCGCCTCGTTTTTAAGTCAAAATAAAACTTAGAAAAGAGTCCAAATAGTGTAGGGGTCTTTTGGGAAATTTGGGGATCATTTGTGTACTGATTTAGGTCATTTTAAACCTCATTTCACCCACCATTTCAAACCCTAAAGATCAAATAAAAAATATATCCAAAACTTTTCCACCAAAAACATCAATTTTCAAGAAGCTTCGATCTCCAAGGAAGAAGACAAAGTTCTTCAATTTTCTTCACCAAATTTCCTGGGTTTCTTGATATTGAGGTTTTGTAGTTCATCCTTCACTCTTCTTCCATTCAAGGAGCCCATTTCATACCTTTTCAAAAAGGGTTTTCAAACTTCAAATTCTTCCATTTTGAACTCCAAGTATGGGTCTTGCATGAATATTGTTTAGTGAATGTAATATGATATTTTTAAATGTTATTTGAATATTTAAGGTTAAAAACTCAATCACCCTATGCTCAATCCAATTTCTCAACTTTTGGCTTATGAAGTGGGTTTAAGGTGCTTGGTTTGATAATGTTAGAGTTATGGGTTTTTCTAATTTGTGATGTGATTACATCTCACTTATTATGCTTTTTATGAAATTTTTAGTGAAATATTGACGAAAGGTGGTAAAGTCTTGGATGAGGGGTATGTTTTTCTATCTTGGTTAAGTTATATTGAAGTAACTCTTCATTAGTATGGTCAACCTTTGGTGGAGGTTTTTATTTTAAAGTATATAAAGTTATATGTATATTGTGAGAATGGCCTTGAAGGCATTATATGTGAAGTCAAGTGATGACTTGATATGTATATGTATGGTATGTGTTAGAAGGTTGATATGAAGTATTTACTTGATATGTGGAGTTTTATAATAAGTAAATTGTGATACATGTGGGTATGCACATGTATAGGAATCAATGTTATGAATGATGGATGTTATGTTAAAGGTGTGCTCACATATACTCTCACACACACTTGAATGCATGAATGAAGTCAATTATTGAAAATGGGGGATTGTAGGGCAGACACTCTTCGTGAGTAGAGATTGTAAGACCCCCAAATGAGTTAGGGCTTCTAGAACCTAACATATTTGTATTAAGGTTACAAGGTCCTAAAATCTATTATAATATGGGTTAGAGGAAGTGTATAAAGTTTGAGGTGATTTGGAAGTCAAACGTCAAGGGACGACAAAGACATTCCTCGACTAGTCATCTATGTGCCTCATGTGGCTATAAGTGCTTATATGTGCATTTCATGAGCTTATAAAGTCTTAAAATGAGTTATAATGATGTTTATAGTCAGTATATGGAGTTTCTTGAAGTTTTAGGTCGAACATCCAAGAACGTCTAAGACGTTCGAAAGTTAGCCCTTGAGACGTTCATGTGTCTCCAGATGGGGCCTTGCATGTTTGGACGAGTTACGATCATTTGTTTTTGGTGAAACTTATGTGGGAGGTCTAAAACTTGTTAAGGTTTGTATTTACGTTGGAAATTTCCGGGTACGACTTCTAAAGGCCCCCCAAAAAGGGCCCACATGAAGAACCCAAGGCTGGTGCAGACACTGCCTAGGCAATGTCAATCTATTGAACCAAACGATGGCCAGTTGGTTGATCAACGGTCCGTTGGTGAGGTATAGTTGATGTACACTTAGCCTAGGCAAGTCTCAACCCAAAAACAGGCAAAGGTCCAATCGACGGATGGCAAAGGACGGTAAGTCAATTTACCAACGGCAAGTCGATGGTGATCCGTCGAAGGTGGCCTGCAACACTGCCTTGCGACTGTTCTATTTAAGGGGTGAATGAGAAATTCACCCCACGTCCTAATCTGACTCTAATTGATTAATTTACCTATTTTTAGGCGTATTTAAGGGATAAAACACTTGAACAACCCATTCCCAATCCGTTCTCACGAGATTGAACCATCCCTCCCAAAACCAATTTTCTCTAGAAACCTCCATTGTTGTTGAAGCTCAATAACAGCTTGTAGACTGGATTCTCATGGGTTCTTCACCAAGTTTTAGAGGTTTTACACTAGATAAAAGTATGGTGATCCTTCATCTCTAGTTATCCTTCCATCTGGAGAGTTAATCTCAAAGTTTCAAAAGAGATTTCATGATCAAAGTTCTTCGTCTTCAATCTAGCAATGGGTTCTTTCTAAAAACATTTTAAATGGTTAAATCATGGTGAATTGATGTTAATGTATTGGTTTGAACTTGATTTTACTCAAATTGCATGATGAACCCATGTTCCTTCCCTGAATCGATTTAGTCCTTGCATGGGCTTTGTGATCATGGCTTATTAATGGTTGAATTGTGATTCTCTTACGTTAAATTCTTTAAATCTACTGTTATTTACGTGAAATAATGATGAATTGATGATGAAGAGTCCATGTGGATCAATGTGTGAATAAATGAATATAACTAACTTAGATTCCTATAGGTTCACGGTAACTTGCCTCTATTAAGCATGAATGTGGAATTCAATTGTGTAGGGATAGTTGTACCTACTGACTTACTTGGATTGTAAACAAGTGATTCATGTGGATCAAAGTTAATTATCCTATGATTCTTCTATCTTCCATTGACTTCTATTGTAGCATGTTCACTGTAATATGGAGATTATGGCGACTATAGTAGTATCTCGTTTAGGTCATGTTGTCCTTAACTACTGCCTCATATTGATGTTATTAATGAATTGTGAATATAAATTCTTGATTCTCAAATTAAAGGAGTCTTGGCATGAATTGACCTAAAATCCTCTAGTCTATGGATGGATGATGTTATGTACATATGAAATCTAAATTCTATATTTGATGAGGCATGATTTAGACTTGATTTATATTGCATTAGCTACTGCCCTAGGTTTGTATTATTAGTATATTATGAATGTTAACCATGGTAATCAAAGTAGAGCATATTAGTAAGTGATCTAAGACTCTCTACTTTCTAGTATATATGTGATACCTTGTATTGTGTTATAGTATGATCCTGTAGCAACTTGTACATGGTTTCTTCATGAATGCATGTATGTTTAGCTACTGCCCTCTATATGTATTGATGATGAAAGGATGTATTTATAAATGATGATGAAATGATAATGAAGTGGTAAGAATGGCTCCTCTTCTCTACTTTCCTTATAATAATGTATTTGATGAAGCCTTGTACGGCATTGTGTTGTATGTCCCATTTATGGTGGCGGTGTTTACTTTATTGTATTATGTATGTGTTGACCATGGCCTTGAAGGCAAATTTAAGAATATATGAATATGTGGTGATGATGAGCACACTATGTGAAGCTTATGCCTACTTTTCCTATTCTAGTTATGATTTAGGTTGTATAACTATTGTAAAAGCATGTGTATAACCATGTTAGGTTAAAGTGTAGGTGCTGACATTGATGAGTTAAAATGGTTAATAATCCCTTACCTATGTACCCCTATGTGAATGTATGAATAGCCAAAGTTAGGAGTCTTAAGTGTAATGTGAAGATGACTTGTCTCCTATGCTATTGAGTGTTGTGTCGTCTATACTTGAAAGTGTAATATGGTCTTAAGAGGGTGACTGCCTCAATGTGTTGTTCATATCCATTATGTGATCATGTTGACCATTGTACACACACTCACACTACATGCATGCTTAAAAGTCGTAAAGGGTCATGGTGTCTAAATAAAAGGTAGTTCCCATATTCAGTAGTGTCTACTACTATGGATGTTAAGTTATGATATGAAAGTATGATATGTTTCCTTAACTAGGATGACTTGATAGGTGTACTAGTGTGGGCAAGGGTATGGGACCTTGTCTATGCATTGCATATGTGTACCTTGATAGAATAGTTCCTAGGTTTGGTTTCTATGTATATGAAAATGAATGTATGGACATGTTATGAATATGACTTATATGGTATAATGAAGTATGAATGTGCATAGAGTCTTAGTGGGTTTATATGAAAGGATTGATCTTATAGTTATACCTATAGACTTCTTATGCGTTGATATATTAACATGTCTTACATTTATGTGTTATGTGAAAGGTTTGCTCACATATAAGTACACATACACATGAATGATGATCTAGTAAATAGAGAGGCCTTGAGGTGTGCCCAAGAATACTCTAAAATTAGATAGGTGCTTGAATATGCTATAAGCATATGAGGAATAAATATCTTAAGCCTATGTTTTATGAAAAAATATAATAAAGGCTTTTCAATAAAGGGAACTTAGCTTAGCACCGAGTGAACTTGACATTGAGAGGTGTTGACTTTCCTTTGAGGAAGATTCACCATTTGTCCATTATAGAGTGTTGACTTCCCTTAGAGGAATACTCACCTATGGAACCACATGAGGTGGTGACTTCCCTTTGAGGAAGGTTCACCCATGTTTTCTCATGAGAGGAAGCCCCAATTGCCCAATGGCATGTAGAGGGATTATACCTATCTCTTAGTTCCATAAACTATGCTTGCCACATAGGATCTAGCAAAGTGAATTCACTTGGGATGCTAGGATGTATGTTAATGTTGTACCTTGGCTAGGTAGGAAAACCTTCCATTGGTATAAGTCTCTACAACACCAAATTCCATGTCTAGCAGCCATGGTATTAGTGTCGGTTAATGCTATAGTTTCCCTGAAGTAAAATGGACAATGGAAGTAAATGACTAGGATCTTAACTAGGATGACTTAAGGGAGGTTACTTATGTAAGACCTTGAAAATAGCTTAGGTGTTCTAGAGCCTAACATGTTGGTCTTAGTGTTATAAGGTCATAAATATGTTTAATATGTGGTATAGAGGAAGTAGCTAAAATATTAGAGGTGTTGGAAGTCAAACGTCAAGGGACGACTAAGACGTTTGACGACTAAGTCACCTAATTGTCTCTTATGTGGTTCTATGTGTTTATGTATGTTCCATGGTGTTTTAAGGTTCTTAATAAAGTTAATATAGCATGAATAGGCAGTGGTTAAGGTTTCGTGAAGTTTGGAGGTCAAACGATCAAGAACGTCCAAGGCATTCGAAAGATATGCCTTGAGTCGACCTTGTACGTCTAGATGAGTTTCGTCAAGTTTTACGTGTTCGTTTTGCTTGAAATTCATGTGAGAGGTTTTAAACTAATAGATGGTCATATTTGGGATGGAAACTTCCGGAAAATTATCCCCAAGGACCATCAAAGGGTCCTTGAGGAAAGGACCCAAAATCTGATGGCATGCTGTCCCAGGCAGCCTTGGCGACGGAGCTGTCAACGGCCAGTCATGGCTGTGACGCCCCGTCACAAGGGTTTCGTCATGGGGGACTTGTCCAAGGGTGTAGGGGGAGCCCTTGGCAAGCCACAGGTTCTTGCAACGGATGGGCATGACGGGCCGTTGCACCCGTGATGCCCCGTCACAAGCCAGGCGTCGCAGCCAAGTCCTTGTGCGCATATTTTTCTGCCAAGTTAGGGGTGAACTTGTAAATTCACCCCATGTCTAAATAAGATTTTAGGCGGTTTTTTAGGGGTCTTATGGGTATTTTAATTAACTATTAAGTGGTTAAGACCCTAGAGACTTCATTATTCTTCTAAAATCAAAACCCAAAGTCTCTTAGAAATCCCAAAACCTTCATTGAAGACTCCATTGAAGTCCAACTTGAAGGATCACCTTGGTATGGTGTTTTGAAGGAGAATTATTCATCAAAGTGAAGAATTATCATCCTTGAGGTATGGCTTTTGATCCTTGAAACTTATTTCATCAAGGAGCCCAATTCTCAAAGTGTTTTACAAAGTGTTCTTAAGTGAATTGCCCAATTTCGGGATTCTACCATGGGTTCTTGCATAAATGATTTCTAAACATTGAATTATGATCTAATTGATATTGTATTGATTATTTCAACATGAATTACCTATGAACCCATGTGAATTGATGAACCCTAGTTTTGACTACTTTTTGGGTTACTTGATATTAAGCTAATATTGATGAATTGTTGTGTAGTTTCTTATCGGCTTTCTAATGATATAAGAATTGTGTTCAATTGATATATAATTTATCTTAGATTGTTAAACCTAGATTGAATTTATGTAGATTCATTGAGTTTTATGGTTATTACTTTAAATTATTGTTCATGGCCATTGTTGGATTGGCATTGAATTGAAGTGTGGATATGGGTATGAAGGTATGCTGCCCCGTTTTCCTTAATTTGATATTAATTATACTTCGATTCTATTGTGATTGGTATTGTCCACTTATGGTGGCGGTGTTATGTGTTTTATTTGTAATTGATGTGGCCTTGTCGGCGTTACTTTATGCAATATTATGAGCATGGCCTTATTGGAAATTGCTTGAAGTTATGTGGCTATTTGTGTAGTTGATGATGTGAGTATGTCATTACCTATCTACATGTGAAGTTATATAGTCATGTATGTATTCTTCTTGTTATGTTGCCTTAAGTGATCGTGTTAGACTTTGACTTGACATTATGAGTATAGTGTTAGGGTTAAGTCTTGGTTATTCCTACTTGACTTTATGAGTCTATGTGGAGTATATTAATGGTGTTATGATGATATATAGGATGACTTGAAGATGTTAGGTTGTTTTAGAAGTGTTTCTACAATGGCTTGCATTATGTGTTAAAGGTGAAGTATGTGATGTCTTGTCTTGGTTGACTTGTATCTCTTACTTGATGTATATATAGTTATGAGTATGTGATGTCTTGATATAGGGTGTTATAACTCTTAGTCTTGAATAATAAGGTGAGACCTTAATGATAAGAAGGTCAATGTTATGTGGAACCTTGAACCTAGTGGCGAGGTTATGAATTGTGAAGTAGTTAGCCGTAATGGTATCCTTCATGTTATGAGTGATGGACTTAGGGATGGTTGGCTGGAACGGCATCATGTCATACCTTAGAGAAATCGCTATGAGCTTCTTGTCGCTAAAGTGAGATATGCCCTAGTGGAACTTGCTTTGGTAGGGTGAATGTAAAGGGGGTCATGAACTAGATAAGGACCTATTTGTATGAACCTTAATGTGAATTAATCTATGAGAACAAAGGCTAGCAACGAGTGAGTATGAGTAGGGTTAAGTGGATTTAGTTAATGAACAGACTGAATGCTTAATACACCCTTCATATTCCTTAACCATGTGCCTACATGGGATGTGTCCAAGTTCTACCATTGGCAAGTAGAACAACCTCATCGAAGTAGGATAAAACGTCGGATTCCATGTCTTGCTATCATGGTCTATGTCGGTTATTGCCTATTCTCATCGTGTGGAATACCTTTTAGCATTAGATAAGTTTATGAGTTTTAGGTGGTGGTATGGGACGCTATCTAGACATTGCACAATAGACTTTGAAGGTGTTATGTGGAGTTCCTAGGTCTTGTCCAAAGACCATTATGTGATCCATTATGTGAGTGTCTTATGTGATGCTTTATGTGAGTGTCTTATGTGATGTATGAGTCTTAATGAACTAATGAACTAATGAGCTATGTTAGTAACTTTGTAAATGATTGAGTACCTAATCTAAAGTGACTTAAGCATTCCTTACCTAAAGTGTGAGGAAGACATGAAAGGATGGTCTCTTCATGTCTTATCATTGGAAGTCTTGAGGATGACTCTAGTTAGGGAAGTTTGTTAATCTTGTTGACATGATCTAAACCTTAGGAAGTCTTAAGGACTATTTAGGTAATCTTGGAGAGGTCACTACACTATGGACTTTATATTCTCGATTTACTTAAGTAGGTGTTTTGATAGGCTTTGGAAGGAGAATGTCTTATCATCTAAGTGTTGGTGTGTTTAGTGAGAGTGATTCTATTTTTAGGTATTCTATATGATCTCTTGTGTGTGTGTGATAGAGATTGTATGGGCGGTAGCTCCACACTTACTCAAGTGAACCTTGGAATTGACCTTTGGTAGAAGAATCTTACATAGATGTTTATGATTGTTTTCTAAGTATGTATGTGACTCATCGTAGGTAATCTTAAGGGTCGTTTAGGCATATCTAGAGAGGGTGTATGGGCGATCTCTCTTTGTGTGACTTAAGTGAATCTTAGGATGACTTTAAGTGAGGAAATTACATGCTAGGAAGACTTAAAGTGAGTGATGAAGTAATTCACTGTACAGTGAATATAGCTCACTGTAAAGTGAGTTCTTTAAATGCTATCTTTGGTTAATTGTTATCTTATGTGTCTCTTAATTTCTAAATGATGTTCTTATGTTTAAACTATGATTTCTAAATGAAAAGATGCATATTTCCAATAAAGTCTGTTTTCATGATTTTATGCATATAGCCATACTTAGTACATGTGGTTGTACTAATTCCATGCTTTATTTTCTACCTATAGTCCTTGGTAGGTAAGAAGCTTTTGGTGAAGAAGACTTGGGCTTAGAAGAATCGTCCGAGTAGAAGAGTTGAAGTATGTCCTCATTTGACTCGAGGGCATATACATGTCGTTTTATGTTTCTTATTGAAGTATTGTAATAAGCTATGTTATTTCTATTTTCGTATTAAAGTACTCTTGTGTCTTAAGATGATAAGATGGAGACTTAGCATTTTTATTACTTTTATATGAAAGATTTTTAAAGACTATATTATGTTTTTTGAAAAGTTTTAATTTCACATTACTTTTCGTTATGTATATGCAATGAATGATATGAATGAGGCTTGTCTTAGAACTCTGAGAGTTCGACGACGCCGGTCGCAATCCAAGATTGCACCCTATATTCTAGGGTATGGTCTCGGGTTGTGACAAAAGTTGGTATCAGAGCATAGGTTGGTGAAAGTAGTTTAAGGTATCAAAAAGTCTCATCAAGTCACGTCTAGTAGAGTCTTGACCATCGGTGTGAGTCGCGACACATCTATGGGCGAGAGTCTATAGGACGATAGAGTTTCCCTTTCTTTCTACTCCTATATCGTGGGATAGAGTAAATGTTATGATTATCCTTCTTATGAGTTTCCTTGTGTTTGCTAGGAGATGAATACTAGAGGGATGGCCGCTAGAAGATTGGAAGAGGAGAGGGCGAATGAGGAAGTTCCTCAAGTTGAGCAAGTTGCTCAAGATGAGCAAGGTGTCCAAGATGGGCAAGGTGATCAAGTGCCTCCCCAAGGTGATCATGTTCCTAATGTGGATGGAGGTGATGAGGTACCGGAGTTGTCTAATAGGGTGATTGGAGAGGCTTTGAGGGCTTTAGCTCAAGCCGTAACTACTCAAATCAATTTGAGTATGGTGCCTAGGGTTATGGAGAGCACTATGACTTCTAGGTTGAGAGACTTTGTGAGGATGAATCCTCCTATCTTTCTTGGCTCTAAGGTGAATGAGGATCCCCAAGAGTTTCTTGATGGTGTGTACAAAGTTTTGAGTACTATGGGGGTTACATCTAGGGAGAAGGCGGAGTTGGCTTCATACCAATTGAGAGATGTTTCTCAAATTTGGTACACTCAATGGAAGGACAATAGGCCAGAAGATTCGGGTCCTATTGAGTGGGAAGAGTTTAAGGGAGCTTTTCTTGGCAAGTACTTTCCCCGAGAGAGAAGAGAAGTCAAGGTGGAGGAGTTTATTAATCTCAAGCAAGCCAATATGATTGTTGAGGAGTACTCTTTGAAATTTTCGACATTGTCTAGGTATGCTCCTTCTCTTGTGTCCAATCCAAGAGATGAAATGAGTCGCTTTTGTACCGGAGTAGCCGATTTGGTGAAGGAAGAATTTCGTACCGCTATGCTTCATGATAATATGACCCCATCTAGACTCATGGTATATGCACAATCTATTGAGGAGTCTAAACTTAGAAGGATGGCTAGAAGTTTAAAAAGGGGTGTTGCTAGTGACCAAGTGCAACCTAGGTTCAAGAAAAGAGTTCAATATCAAGATGTACCTAGAGTTCCTAAGAAGAAGTTTGAGAAAGGAGGTGGTTCTAAGGATGGCAAACCTACTTGTGCCAATTGTGGCAAGAGTCACTATGGTGAGCGTCTATTGGGTACCGGTAGTTGTTTTGGATGTGGAAAGGATGGGCACAAAGTGAGAGATTGTCCAAACATTTCTTCTAGGAAGGAGGGCAAGAGGGTTGAGCCTAGTGTTCCAAAGGATGATGCTCCAACTTAGAGGCGTTTCTATGCACTCCGTACTAGAATTGAGAATTCGGGTGATGGTGATGATGATTGGTAAGTTCTTGTTTCTCTTTTGATAGTATGAGTTCCTTCTAAGTGGGGGAGTATGGTTTGTAGATGGAATAGAAGTTCTTGAATTGTTGCATGTGCATGATGTTTAGGAGTTTGGTTGAAATTGAATTTCATTCACTTCTTGCATTGTGTGTTTTATGAAGCTTTGAGCATGTTGTATGATGTGTTTACATGATGTTATCTTGCATTTTAGCATGTTTATATAGAGAATTGCATAAAAATTTCATTTTTGGAAAAGTTGCTAAAATCACTGTTGCTTGATGAACTGCTCACTATAATTTTTTTGAGAAAATGACTATTTGATTCTTTGGTCTAAAATTCTTGTTATGTGGTTAGAACTGATCT
Organism: Solanum lycopersicoides; assembly: GCA_022817965.1. Taxonomy (NCBI): domain Eukaryota; kingdom Viridiplantae; phylum Streptophyta; class Magnoliopsida; order Solanales; family Solanaceae; genus Solanum; species Solanum lycopersicoides. The sequence goes on along the minus strand of CM040625.1, from coordinate 53,279,980 downwards.
ATATGAGTATGATGTTGAATATAAAATGAGTTTTTGCTATTTGGGTTGAAGCAAGTGAGTTTTGTAGCATAACGAGTTATAGAATTGTCTTCTAGTTTTTTGTTGTGTTGTGAATCTCTTGATTATGTAAAATTGATGATTTCTTCTTGATAATGTGTTGTATGGCTTGTTTATGTGCTGCTAGTTGAATCTCTAATCATGGAAGTGTTTGGAGAGTGGCAAGTGTCATTCGAGGACAAATGTTGTCCAAGTGGAGAAGATTGTAAGACCTTGAAAATAGCTTAGGTGTTCTAGAGCCTAACATGTTGATCTTAGTGTTATATGGTCCTAAATATGTTTAATATGTGGTATAGAGGCAGTAGCTAAAATATTAGAGGTGTTGGAAGCCAAACATCAAGGGACGACTAAGACGTTTGACGATTAAGTCACCTAATTGTCTCTTATGTGGTTCTATGTGTTTATGTGTGTTACATGGTGTTTTAAGGTTCTTAATAAATTTAATATAGCATGTATAGGAAGTAGTTAAAGTTTCGTGAAGTTTGGAGGTCAAACGATCAAGAACGTCCAAGATATTCGAAAGATATGCCTTGAGTCGACCTTGTACGTCTAGACGAGTTTCATCGAGTTTTACGTGTTAGTGTTGGTTGAAATTCATGTGAGAGGTGTTAAACTCATATATGGTCATATTTGGGTTGGAAACGTCCGGGAAATTATCCCCAAGGACCATCAAAGGGTCCTTGAGGAAAGGACCCAAAATCTGATGGCAGGCTGTCCCAGGCAGCCTTGGCGACGGAGCTGTCAACGGCCAGTCATGGCTGTGACGCCCCGTCACAAGGGTTTCGTCGTGGGGGACTTGTCCAAGGGTGTAGGGGAACCCTTGGCAAGCCACTGGAGCTTGCAACGGATGGCCATGACGGGCCGTTGCACCCGTGACGCCCCGTCACAAGCCAGGCGTCGCAGCCAAGTCCTGTGGCAGATTTTTCTGCCAAGTTAGGGGTGAACTTGTAAATTCACCCCATGTCTAAATAAGAGTTTAGGCGGTTTTTAGGGTCTTATGGGTATTTTAATTAACTATTAAGTGGTTAAGACCCTAGAGACTTCATTATTCTTCTAAAATCAAAACCCAAAGTCTCTTAGAAATCCCAAAACCTTCATTGAAGACTCCATTGAAGTCCAACTTGAAGGATCACTTGGTGGGGTTTTGAAGAGAAATTCTTCATCAAAGTGAAGAATTATCATCCTTGAGGTATGGCTTTTGATCCTTGAAACTTATTTCATCAAGGAGCCCAATCTCAAAGTGTTTTACAAAGTTTTCTAAGTGAATTGTCCAATTTCGGGATTCTACCATGGGTTCTTGCATAAATGATTTCTAAACATTGAATTATGATCTAATTGATATTGTATTGATGATTTCAACATAAATTACCTATGAACCCATGTGAATTGATGAACCCTAGTTTTGACTACTTTTTGGGTTACTTGATATTAAGCTAATATTGATGAATTGTTGTGTAGTTTCTTATGGGCTTTCTAATGATATAAGAATTGTGTTCAATTGATATATAATTGATCTTAGATTGTTAAACCTAGATTGAATTGATGTAGATTCATTGAGTTTTATGGTTATTGCTTTGAATTATTGTTCATGGCCATGGGTAAGGGCCTTGTGATGTTGAATTGTTGGATTGGCATTGAATTGAAGTGTGGATATGGGTATGAAGGTATGCTGCCCCGTTTTCCTTAATTTGATATTAATTATACTTCGATTCTATTGTGATTGGTATGGTCCACTTATGGTGGCTGTGTTATGTGTTTTATTTGCAATTGATATGGCCTTGTCGGCGTTACTTTATGCAATATTATGAGCATGGCCTTATTGGAAATTGCTTGAAGTTATGTGTCTATTTGTGTAGTTGATGATGTGAGTGTGTCATGACCTATCTACATGTGAAGTTATATAGTCATGTATGTATTCTTCTAGTTATGTTGCCTTAAGTGATCATGTTAGACTTTGACTTGACATTATGAGTATAGTGTTAGGGTTAAGTCTTGGTTATTCCAACTTCAGTCTATGAGTCTATGTGGAGTATATTAATGGTGTTATGATGATATATAGGATGACTTGAAGATGTTAGGTTGTTTTAGAAGTGTTTCTAGAATGGCTTGCATTATGTGTTAAAGGTGAAGTATGTGATGTCTTGTCTTGGTTGACTTGTATCTCTTAATTGATGTATATATGATTATGAGTATGTGATGTCTTGATATAGGGTGTTATAACTCTTAGTCTTGAATAATAAATATAGGTGAGACCTTAATGATAAGAAGGTCAATGTTATGTGGAACCTTGAACTAGTGGCGAGGTTATGAATTTTGAAGTAGTTAGCCGTAATGGTATCCTTCATGTTATGAGTGATGGACTTAGGGATGGTTGGCTGGAACGGCATCATATCATACCTTAGGAAATCGCTATGAGCTTCTTGTCGCTAAAGTGAGATATGCCCTAGTGGAACTTGCTTTGGTAGGGTGAATGTAAAGGGGTCATGAACTAGATAAGGACCTATTTATATGAACCTTAATGTGAATTAATCTATGAGAACAAAGGCTAGCACCGAGTGAGTATGAGTAGGGTTAAGTGGATTTAGTTAAAGAACAGACTGAATGCTTAATACACCTTCATATTCCTTAACCATGTGCCTACATGGGATGTGTCCAAGTTCTACCATTGGCAAGTAGAACAACCTCATCGAAGTAGGATAGAACTTCGGATTCCATGTCTTGCTATCATGGTCTATGTCGGTTATTGCCTATTCTCATCGTGTGGAATACCTTTTAGCATTAGATAAGTTTATGAGTTTTAGGTGGTGGTATGGGACGCTATCTAGACATTGCACAATAGACTTTGAAGGTGTTATGTGGAGTTCCTAGGTCTTGTCCAAAGACCATTATGTGATCCATTATGTGAGTGTCTTATGTGATGCTTTATGTGAGTGTCTTATGTGATGTATGAGTCTTAATGAACTAATGAACTAATGAGCTATGTTAGTAACTATTGTAAATGATTGAGTACCTAATCTAAAGTGACTTAAGCATTCCTTAGCTAAAGTGTGAGGAGGACATGAAAGGATGGTCTCTTCATGTCTTATCTTTGGAAGTCTTGAGGATGACTCTAGTTAGGGAAGTTGGTTAATCTTGTTGACATGATCTAAACCTTAGGAAGTCTTAAGGACTATTTAGGTAATCTTGGAGAGGTCACTACACTATGGACTTTATCTTCTCGATTTACTTAAGTAGGTCTTTTGATAGGCTTTGGAAGGAGAATGTCTTATCATCTAAGTGTTGGTGTGTTTAGTGAGAATGATTCTATTTGAGGTAGTCTATAGATCTCTTGTGTGTGTGATAGAGATTGTATGGGCGGTCGCTCCACACTTACTCAAGTGAACCTTGGAATTGACCTTTGGTCGAAGAATCTTACATAGATGTTTATGATTGTTTTCTAAGTATGTATGTGACTCATCGTAGGTAATCTTAAGGGTCGTTTAGGCACATCTAGAGAGGGTGTATGGGCGATCTCTCTTTGTGTGACTTATGTGAATCTTAGGATGACTTTAAATGAGGAAATTACATGCTAAGAAGACTTAAAGTGAGTTGTAACAGTGAATTAATTCACTGTACAGTGAATATAGCTCACTGTAAAGTGAGTTCTTTAAATGGTATCTTTGGTTAATTGTTATCTTATGTGTCTCTTAATTGCCAAATGATGTTCTTATGTTTAAACTATGATTTCTAAATGAAAAGATGCATATTTCCAATAAAGTTCGTTTTCATGATTTTATGCATATAGCCATACTTAGTACATGTGGTTGTACTAATTCCATGCTTTATTTTCTACCTATAGTCCTTGGTAGGTAAGAAGCTTTTGGAGAAGAAGACTTGGGCTTAGAAGAATCATCCGAGTAGAAGAGTTGAAGTATGTCCTCAATTGACTCGAGGGCATATACATGTCGTTTTATGTTTCTTATTGAAGTATTGTAATAAGACTATGTTATTTCTATTTTCGTATTAAAGTACTCTTGTGTCTTAAGATGATGAGATGAGACTTAGCATTTCTATTACTTTTATATGAAAGATTTTTAAAGACTATATTATGTTTTTTGAAAAGTTTTAATTCCGCACTACTTTTCTATGTATATGCAATGA
>CM040625.1:53215020-53274270 GCA_022817965.1 Solanum lycopersicoides | reverse complement strand
TTATGTTTAAACTATGATTTCTAAATGAAAAGATGCATATTTCCAATAAAGTTCGTTTTCATGATTTTATGCATATAGCCATACTTAGTACATGTGGTTGTACTAATTCCATGCTTTATTTTCTACCTATAGTCCTTGGTAGGTAAGAAGCTTTTGTAGAAGAAGACTTGGGCTTAGAAGAATCATCCGAGTAGAAGAGTTGAAGTATGTCCTCAATTGACTCGAGGGCATATACATGTCGTTTTATGTTTCTTATTGAAGTATTGTAATAAGACTATGTTATTTCTATTTTCGTATTAAAGTACTCTTTTGTCTTAAGATGATGAGGTGGACACTTAGCATTTCTATTACTTTTATATGAAAGAGTTTTAAAGACTATATTATGTTTTTGTGAAAAGTTTTAATTCCGCACTACTTTTTGCTATGTATATGCAATGAATGATATGAATGAGGCTTGTCCTAGAACTCTGAGAGTTCGACGACGCCGGTCGCAATCCAAGATTGCACCCTATCTTCTAGGGTATGGTCTCGGGTTGTGACAACTTAGGATTGGTGGAAGTAATGTACCCATCTAGACATTTAACAAGTAGCTCCTTAGGAAGTCCTAGGGAGGTGACCTAATGTATATGATTATGTTTATGTCCTTATGCATGACATTGTAGTAATTGGCTACTTGTTATGAAGATGTGCATGGAATGAGTCTACATGATGTGATCCTATCCTTATATGCACTATGTTGGTCTAAATGACTATATGATGAATGTCTTGAATTGACATGAATGAAATTGACTTTACTTGTGATGTTGAGGTATGAAGTGTTAAGGCTTATGGTCTCATGAAGGGTTTACTAAGTATATGTGATGTTATGGGGCTTCATCTGTACATTGCACTAGTAGATTAAGATTGATATTTTGAGTAAAGTCTTATGAGGTTCTATGTGATGTAGAACAAGTATATGTGCAAAATGAGTAAGATGTTTACTGTAATGTCCCTAACTCTTGGTTTAAATATGTCTATGTTGTAAGATACTTCTATGATGGTATGTGTTGCCTTGTGTAGATTGTATGTATGGTTCCCTTGTGGCCTTAAGGTGATGCATTGCACCAAGTATCACTAGAGGGTTAGTTGGAAGGTTGATGAGTTAAAACAAAAAAGGGTTCACTGTTAAGGGAAATTAGCTCACTGTAAAGTGACCTCAATTATGGCTTAAATTATATAAGTGATTTTATATGATGTTTGGACTTTGATTATGTATATATGAAGTATGTGAATGATATGAATGCTATTGTATAAAGGTTTTATGGAGATTTACTCAAAATGACATGAAGTATGATTTCAAGAAAATTTCTCTTTTTAAATGCATGTTTTTGCATGGTTGGCATACTTAGTGCATTTTTGTACTAAGTCCATTATGCTCTACTTTTTACACAAAATGTAGGTTATGGATGCTTAAGGAATGTCTATATGATTGAGAATCATGATATGTGATTCCCAATCTCAAGAAAATGAATCCTTAAATCCAAGGATGTCCTCATGTGTAGTTTACTGTAAAGTCTTTAATTATTGTACTTATGTATTATGTTATAAGGGTCCTGTCCGTAAGTTACTCTTATGATGTTTAGTCTAGGATGGCAAAGAGACTTAAGGTCTAATTATGTTTTATGACTTATGTTTTATACATATACGCGTGAAGTTTCTAGCATATGATGTGCTATCAAAAGTTTTAATTTTTCGCTAAATTTACTATGTAAGTGCGATGAATGATAACTATGGGCTTGTATAAGACCTCCGAGATATCAAGTATGCCATGTTACTTCTAGGGGATGCTCCCCGGATGTGACAGATGTAGTGTCTAGACCCATCCCTTCTATTCCTAAGTATGAAAAGGGGGATTTCGGGGAGAACACTCTTCGTGAGTTTAGATGAAGTGTTTAGTAGCAAGACACAATTCCCGATGATCTTTAAAAAGATAGGTTGGATGTTAGATACCCTTCGTGAGTGTATATGGGCAGGATAAAGAATATCACCCTACCTTAGGCAAGTAGAGATCCCTCATCCGGTAAGGGTTGGTACCGAGATTCCATGTAAATCTCTCATGGTCTATGTCGATTAAAGATAGCCCCCACTAATGTATCTAAATGAACTAAGTCTTCTTAAGGGTGAACTACTTAGGGTAAGTGGTGGAATATGACGCCACCTATCCATTGCACAAGTAGACATTTGGAGGGAGTCTTGGTGTGTGCTTATTTGAAATGTATGAATGGGTCACGATATGATGCAAATGTAAGTAATGTGATTTTATGTTTAACGTTAAGGAAGCATGTTGATGTTATGAATTGTATGATGAAAGCTTAGTATGTGATGAATGTAAGGTGCCTATGCTAAGGTTTTTCCTATGGAGCACTAACTGCAAGTGGTAGTTTGGGATGCTACTTTCCCATTGCACCCAGTGTAAATTGGGGATTTCCTTGGAGGATGGTTTTTATGTGAAGTTCTTAAGTATATGTATGTTTCTATAGTATCTTTGATATTGAATGTTGACTTGTATGAATGAAATGAAGTATGCTTATCCTTAGTAGTCTTAAGATCTTTGATATTGAATGTTGACTTGTATGAATGAAATGAAGTATGCTTATCCTTAATAGTCTTAAGATCTCTTAAGTAGTTATTGAGGATATTGTATGGGCACAATTTCCTTATGTCTTACTTAGGGGAGCCTTAGGATAGCGTAGGATAGGAGTAGTTCATGTGTTATTTTTGGGTTTACTGTAAGCATGTTCCTATGTTAAGAAAAATTGGAGTTTTACCTTATGTGCTAAATGATGATACTATATGATGTTGAGTAACATAATTCATGATGTTTTTATCAAAATAGCATGACTTGTATGCTTCAAACAAAATGTCCCTTTTGCATAATTTTGCATAATGCCATACTTAGTACAATGTTTGTACTAACCCCATACCTCTCTATACTCTATAAGTATAGGTTGGAGGAAAGTTCAAGGGTAGAAGGCAAGCTTCGGAATCGACTCTCTCAAGACTAAGTATGTCCTCATATATTAGAGGGCATAGTCTTTATCTTTATTTCTTCTTTAAGACTTGTATAAGACTTATTATGTATTTTCTTTCAATGTAAAAGGGTTGTGTCCATAAGATATTTATGTCGTGTCTTTAAGTTGGCTTGTGACGATTAGACTATCCTTTGGTATTTAAAAAACATGTTTTCCTTATTGTTATTTGTCGTAAAAAGTATTCATTCCGCACAACTTTTCATGTATGTAATGAATGATTGCTAAGAGGCTAATAAGAGACCTTTGAAATGCCAAGTATGCCTTGTTCTGACCTAAGGGTTGCCCTAACTTCTAGGGTGTACTTGCGGATCCTAACAAGAACACTAGGTGAAATACCCAAAACACCCCTACCTTGGCCGAGATCCTGCAGAAAATCTGCAGGTATCAATAGACGGCAGCACCTATGGAACATTGACCCACTTACGGACCGTCCTGCAGGTCCGTGGTTTGGGTCAGTGTCATGACCGGGGAGCACCAACTAGAAGTAACATGGCATACTTGACTTCTCAGAGGTATTATACAGGCCCTTAGACATCTTTTATTGCATAATCGTATTAAAAGTAGCGGAAAATTTAAAACATTTCATAGAACATCATATGCTAGAATCATCACTTATCATATATATAAAATATCATAAGGACATAACTAGACTCTAAGTCTCATTGTCATCCTAACACACAACTCAATATAATAGAATATGGACACGACCCCTAGAAACATAAAATATAAGCTAACTATAACATAAACTTAAAGAAAATCTTGACATAGGCAACCCTTGAATCATAACAGTTCTTTTACTTGAACTTGGGAGATATATCCAAGCTCTTCACTCTAGGAGACATCCTCTAGCCATGAACAACTACATTTTTTGTAAAAATATGAAGAAGAATGATATTAGTACAAGAATGCACTAAGTATGACAACCATGCAAAAACATGCATTTAAAGAGGACATTTCATTTGAAATCATGCAATTAGTTTTTTTAGTAAACCTCATGAACATAGACACATTTAAGCACAATTTAGTTCACATAAATCATATAGACATGGATACGACTCATAATACCATATATAGTTATTTATCATACCTTTAGGCATATTCAATATATACAATACATTACCTCTCTTTTATTTTACTTCTTTCGATAAGTAACTCCCAAGTGTACTTAGTATAATGTATCACCTTGAGATCATCTTACGATAGTCTATCATAGATATGCTTCATAAACAGAACCACATGTATTCAAAAGTCCTAAGCACCCAATACATATAAGCTTCCCATAAGGAACATCAACTAAGACAACTCCTAAGTTACACTATGTGTAGGTAGCATCCCATAATACTACTTCCACCAACTATACCAAAGAAGTCACCTTAGACTACGAATAACATACTCAACAAGTCATAAACCATTCATTTATAACTAGATATAAGCACTTACTTCATAGCATCATATAAGGACTCTTTCCTTTACTACAACCTTAGTCATAACTCGTTTAGTTCATAACAAAAATAAACCACTCTTACAACTCCTTCACAAGATTACTTGTGCAATGTACACATGGAGTCCCATACCCCCACATATACTAAGTAAACCTATTTAGAAACCATAAGTGCAATTCACACAAATACACATCATTCATGTCTTAACATAGCAAAGTCACTTAACAATGCATTCATACAATTCATACATACATCACATAAGTCTTACTTGCATATATGTACTAATCTTATCCTTTCTTGAAGTTCACTTGTGCAATGCATGGGTAGGCCATAGTCCTATCTATACTAAGTAATCTTCTCAAGGAGTTGTGATTATATTTCATAGGATTTGTGATTTGATTTCATAATCTTATCTTAGTTCATTTCTTACTTTGGGATACTTAGCCATAACCTACATAGACCATGTGAGCTATATGGAATCCGGTGGTCTCCTCCCACACCGAAAAGAGAGGGTTAAAACTTGCCTAAGGTGTTACCAATGATACATAGATATCTAGGTGGTATCCACAAGCTATAACCTACGGGGGAACGTAGTTATGGAACATGGAGATTGCTTCTAGAAACCTTGACTTACTAGCATGGAGGTTTCCATCTCATGAGACAACATCTATGTAGGGAACCCATACTTGCTAAACGTGAAGGTTCTCTTGTGCGAAGCCGGACATACTAAATGTGAAGCACCCACTGTCATTTGTCATGTTCACTCGTTGCTAGTCTTTAACTCCCCTTTTAAGTATATTTAAGACTTTAGTCTATTAATTTATAAAGAAGGGTTTAAGAGCATTCTCCTTCATACATCATATATCTCAAAGGACTCTAAGATGAGAATGTCCTTTCATCATAGACCCTATTTCATGTTAGAATATCCTTTCACATATTCATACAATCATATATCACGTGTATGTGCATACAATGTGAGATTTTCTACACATAAACATTTTTAATCACACATGTTCATAACTTCATTAATCATATACTTCACGTGCATAGAAATAGGTAATGATGCCTAGGAGAAATACCCTTTCCTTAATCATCATGAATCTATCCTATTCTTATTCATGCATAAAGTTTGTGTGTGTACATTGGTCAACATGATCACATAATGACTATAGTATAACCTTTAGGAAGCCACCCTCTAAAGATCACAACACAAGTACAACATTCCTCAAGTCTCAAGTCATACATACACATAGAGTATTAAGGACTATAGAATACACACACTCACACTACATAATAGGATACAAGAACATACTCAACTCTAGTATATAAAACTCTTAGTATACTTTGATCAGACATTCATATAGGGTTCATATAGGTAGGGGTCATGCTACAAGGGTATTCATCATCATTAGCCATATTAGACCACACCTAACCCGACATGATCAACACATATACTTAACATCATTCACACACCTAAATCATGCAACTAGTGTGGGAGACTATTCATATACTTCACATAACATCAATTCACTTAGAGCATGATATTACAATCATGACTAAATCCTTCAACTTTCTAAACATGAGTTCATCGTATCAATTCATCTTGCATATAATGCCTTCAAGGAAATGATCATCACACATAAGCATATATAAGATTGTAAACACCCCCACCATAGGTGGATAATACCACACAATGCTATACAAGGCCAATCTACCATCAATTTTATACAAAGTAGAGGAAATAGGGCAAACTTATAAATTCTCCAAGCTTTGATCAACAATGATCAATTCCTATAATTAATCAACAATTCATGTATAAAATAGTAGCGAAATGTACATTTATATAAATGAAATCATTCTTCAAGCATCATGGTTTCAAGATCACATTATGAACACTACATCAACAAGTCTATTGAAGGTGGAGGAACATAGGTCTACTGACAAAATCTCCAAACCATGATCCTCATGGACCAATTATCAATAATTCACCATCAATTTGAATATAAACCAATAGCTATAAACAATCCAACATACTAGAATCATAATTCAATCAACATAGAATTAAGATCACAATGCCCACATTAAAGGGTAATTTGAGAATTGGGAGGAACATGGGTTCATCAGAGAATTGGATTGAAAATATCATTATAAACCATAGCTAATCCACAATTCGTCATAACCATGATTTTGAAATAATTTTAAGAATGAACCCATGGCTAGATAGAAATATTGAAGGTTTGTGTAACAACGCTAAAAATGAATATGCTAAGTAATGTTTAGTGTGTTTAGAATGCCTACGATTAGACCGGGTTCACATGGATTGAGGCGCGTAGAACCAGACCTCTGAACCCTTGCTACATCCAAGCCAACTAACTTGGGGAGTTAGTTGAGCTAGGAAAGGTTGGGTCCAGCCATGTTGGACTCCCGAATATGAAGATTTACTCGGATGAGTCTTTACCGGACTTAAAAAGGGGAAATCTTAAGTTTGGAGGGTCTAGGGCTAAAATGGTCTTTTTCCATGCTAAGGGTAGTATCGTAATAACCTAAATATGTAATTAATTATTTAATTAATAAGGTGGGGGGGAATTTTGGGTAGAGAGGGCCGAAATTGCCCTTTTCGCAAAATCTTGCTCCACCCGGGTTCGAACCTAGGTGGGAGAAATGATTTAATTTGTTTTATTTAAATTGGTAGATTAATTTAATAAATTAATAATTAATGGCTGATTTAAAAAAAAGGGAAATCAGATTTTTTAAAGTTTGAAAGAGTCCTAGTTGACTATGTCTAAACTACTTCACCTCTTTCAACTCTCTTTCACGTTTAACTCTCTCTCTCACGTCAATATCTCTCTCTTTCTTTTCAGGTTCTCTCTGCCTAACCAAAACACAAGAACTGAAAAGCAACCAAAAGTTCTTCACACTTGAAGAACTTTCACGTTAAAAACATATACAAAACGTTAACCAAAAACGTAAGGCAAAAGAAGGGTTTTACGTTGAGTTTTTTGTTGATGTTTCGAGACTTGGTCGTAAGTTTGGAGAAGGTCTTTGGGCAGCAAGTTCAAGGGTTGATCGACGTGAAATAAGGTATGGGTTTTATTACTCTTGGTCCCTTTTGTAAGACCTCGAAAATGACATAGGTTAACTAGAGCCTAACATGTTGGTATTGGTGTTCTAAGGTCCTAAATGTGTTTAATATGTTGTATAGAGGCAGTAGCTAAAGTATTAGAGGTGTTGGAAGTCAAACGTCAAGGGACGACTAAGACGTTTGATGACTAAGTCACCTAAATGACTCTTATGTGGTTCTATGTGTTTATGTGTGTTTCATTGTGTTTTAAGGTTCTTAATATAGTTAATATAGCATGTATAGGCAGTGGTTAAAGGTTCGTGAAGTTTGGAGGTCAAACGATCAAGAACGTCCAAGGCATTCGAAAGATGTGCCTTGAGTCGACCTTGTACGTCTAGGCAAGTTTCGTTGAGTTTTACGTGTTCGTTTTGGATGAAATTCATGTGAGAGGTGTTATGATCATAGACGATCATATTTGGGTTGGAAATATTTGGTAAATTATCCCCAAGGACCATCGAAGGGTCCTTGAGGAAGGACCCAAAGTCTGATGTGCTGGCAGTCCCAGGCAGCCTTGGCGACGGAGCTGTCAACGGCCAGTAGTGGCTGTAACGCCCCATCACAAGGGTTATGTCGTGGTGTCCTTGTCCAAGGGTGTAGTTGGGAACCTTGGCAAGCCACTGTTGCTTGCAACGGAGGGCCATGACACCCCGTGTCAGCCGTGATGCCCCGTCATGGGCAGGTCGTCGTGAGCAAGTCTCCTGCGCGCAGATTTTTCTGCCAAGTCAGGGGTGAATTGGCTTCTAATTAAGAGTTTAGGCGGTTTATTAAGGGTCTAATGGGTATTTTAATTAACTATATAAATAGTTAACACCCTAAAGACTTCATTATTCCAAATTGAAAACCCAAAACACTTAGAAATATCCCAAAACCTCCATTGAAGACTCCATTTAAGAGGCAGCTTGTTGAGGGGTTCTTGTGTGGAAATTCTTCATCAAAGTGAAGGATTATTATCCTTGAGGTATGGCTTTTGATCCTTGAAACTCGTTTCATCAAGGAGACCAACTTTCAAAGATGTTTTCAAAGTTTTCTAAAGTGAATTGTCCAATTTCGTGATTCTACCATGGGTTCTTGCATAAATGATTTCTAAAAATGGAATTATGATCTAATTTATATTGTTTTGATGATGTCAACATAAATTACCTATTAACCCTTGTGAATTGATGAACCCTAGTTTTGACTACTTTTTGGGTTATTTGATATTAAGCTAATGTTTATGAATTATTGTGTAATTTCTTATGGGCTTTCTAATGATATAAGAATTGTATTCAATTGATATATTTATTATCTTAGATTGTTAAACATAGATTAAATTGATGTAGATTCATTGAGTTTTATGGTTATTGCTTAGAATTGTTGTTCATCGCCATAGGTAAGGGCCTTGTGATGTTGAATTGGTTGATTTGGCATTGAATTGAAGTATGGATATGGGTATGAAAGCATGCTGCCCCGTTTTCCTTAATTTGATATTAATTATACTTCATTTCTATTGTGATTTGTATGGTCCACTTATGGTGGCGGTGTTATGTGTTTTACTTGCAATTGATGAGGCCTTGTCGGCGTTAATTTATGTAATATTATGAGCATGGCCTTATTGGCAACTACTTGAAGTTATGTGGCTATTTGTGTAGTTTGATGACATTACCTATCTACATGTGAAGTTATATAGTCATGTATGTACTCTTCTAGTTATGTTGCCTTAAGTGATCATGTTAGACTTTGTCTTGACATTATGAGTGTAGTGTTAGGTTAAGTCTTGGTTATTCCTACTTGACTTTATGAGTTTATGTGGAGTATATTAATGATGTTATGATGATATAAAGGGTGACTTGAATATGTTAGGTTGTTTTAGAGGTGTTTCTAGAATGACTTGTATTATGTGTTAAAAGTGAAGTATGTGATGTCTTGTCTTGGTTGACTTGTATCTCTTGCTTGATGTATACATGATTATGTATATGTGATGTCTTGATTTAGGGTGATAGAACTCTTAGTCTTTAGTGTATGAATGACATGTGACTTTAAATGATGTTATGAGAGTCTCTTATGTGCAAACCTTGAACTTAGTGGCGAGGTTATAAATTGTGAAGTAGTTAGCCGTAATGGTATACTTCATGTGATGAGTGATGTACTTAAGGTTGATTGGCTGGAACGGCATAATATCATACCTTAGGAAGTCACTATGAGCTTCTTGTCGCCAAAGTTAGTTATGCCCTAGTGGACCTTGCTTTGGTAGGATGAATGTAATGGGGTCATGAACTAGATAAGAGACCTATTTATATGAACCTTAATGTGAATTAATCTATGAAAACTAAGGCTAGCACCGAGTGAGTATGAGTAAGGGGGAAGTGGATTCAGTTAAAGAAGATATTGAATGCTTATTACGCCCTTCATACTCCTTAACCATGTGCCTACATGGGATGTGTCCAAGTTCTACCATTGGCAAGTAGAACAACCTCATCGAAGTATGATAGAACTTCGGATTCCATGTCTTGCTATCATGGTCTATGTCGGTTATTGCCTATTCTCATCATGTGGAATACCTATTAGCATTAGATAAGCTTATGAGGTTTAGGTGGTGGTATGGGACGCTATCTAGACATTGCACAAAAGGCTTTTAAGGTGTTATGTGGAATTTCCTAGGTCTTGTCCAAGACCATTATGTGAGTGTCTTATGTGATACATTATGTGAGTGTCTTATGTGATGAATGAGTCCTAATGAACTAATGAACTAATGACCTATGTTAATAACTATTTAAATGGTTGAGTACCTAATCTAAAGTGGCTTAAGCATTCCTTAGCTAAAGTGACAGGAGGGCATGTAAGGATGATCTCTTCATGTCTTATCTTTGGAAGTCTTGAGGATGACTCTAGTTAGGGAAGTTTGTTAATCTTGTTGACATGATATAAACCTTAGGTAGTCTTAAAGACTATTTAGGTAATCTTGGAGAGGTCACTGCACTATGGACATTATCTTCTTGATTTACTTAAGTAGGTCTTTTGATAGTCTTTTGAAGGAGAATGTCTTATCATCTAAGTGTTGGTGTGTTTAGTAAGAATGACTCTATTTTAGATAGTCTATAGGATCTCTTGTGTGTGTGTGATAGAGATTGTATGGGCGGTCACTCCACACTCACTCAAGTGAACCTTGGAAATGACCTTTAGTAGATGAATCTTACCTTGATGCTTATGATTGTTTTTTAAGTATGTATGTCACTCATTGTAGGTAATCTTAAGGGTAATTTAGGCACATCTAGAGAGGGTGTATGGGCGGTCTCTGTTTGTGTTACTTAAGTGAATCTTAGGATGACTTTAAGTGAGGGAATTACATGCTAGAAGATGTTAAAAGGGAAGGCTAGGAACTCACTGTAACAGTGAATGGACTTCACTGTACAGTAAAGTGAACTCACTGTAAAGTGAGTTCTTTAAAATGGTATTTTGGTTAAATATTATCTTATGTGTTTTCTTAACTTATAAATTATGTTCTTATGATTAAACTATGATTTCCAAATGAAAAGATGCATATTTCTAATAAAGTCCGTTTTCATGATTTTATGCATATAGGCATACTTAGTACATGTGGTTGTACTAAGTCCATGATTTATTTTCTATCTATAGTTCTTGGTAGGTGAAGATCTTGTGAAGTGAAGACTTGGACTTAGAAGATCGTTCAAGAAGAAGTTGAAGTATATCCTCAATTGACTCGAGGGCACATGTCTTTTATTGTTTTCTTTTAAGTATTGTAATATATTATGTCTTTCTATTTTCGTATTGAAGTATGGGCCGTGTCCCAAAGTACTCTCGTGTCTTAAGATGATGAGATTGACACTTAGCATTTCTATTACTTTTATATGAAAGAGATTTTTAAAGACTATATTATGTTTTATTAAAAGTTTTAATTCCGCACTACTTTTCACTATGTATATGCAATAAATTATATGAATGAGGCTTGTCTTAGAACTCTGATAGTTCGACGACGCCGGTCGCAATCCGAGATTGCACCCTATCTTCTAGTGTATGGTTTCGGGCTGTGACAAAGTTGGGGTCAAAGCCAGGTTTGGTGAAAATAGTTTTAGGTATAAAAAATTCTCATCAAGTCACGTCTAGTAGAGTCTTGAACATCGGTGTGAATCGCGACACATCTATGGGCGAGAGGTTATAGGACGATAGAGTTTCCCTTCTTTTCTACTCCTATATCGTGCGGTAGAGTAAATGTTATGATTATCCTTCTTATGAGTTTCCTTGTGTTTGCTAGGAGATGAATACTAGAAGGATGGCCGCTAGAAGGTTTGAAGAGGATAGGGTGAATGAGGAGATTCCTCAAGTTGAGCAAGTTTAGCAAGGTGCTCAAGGTGCTCAAGTGCCTCCCCAAGGTGATCATGTTCCTAATGTGGGTGGAGGTAATGAGGTTCCGGTGGTTCATCCGGAGTTGACTACTTAAGAGATTAGAGAGGCTTTGATGGCTTTAGCTCAAGCCGTAACTACTCAAATCAATTTGAGTATGATGCCTAGGGTTGTGGAGAGCACTATGACTTCTAGGTTGAGAGACTTTGTGAGGATGAATCCTCCTATATTTCTTGGCTCTAAGGTGAATGAAGATCCCCAAGAAATTCTTGATGGTGTGTACAAAGTTTTGAGTGTTATAGGGGTTACATCTAGGGAGAAGGTGGAGTTGGCTTCGTATCAATTGAGAGATGTTTCTCAAATTTGGTACACTTAATGGAAGGACAATAGGCCGGAAGATTCGGGTCCTATTGAGTGGGAAGAGTTTAATGAAGCTTTTCTTGGCAAGTACTTTCCCCGAGAGCAAAGAGAAGTCAAGGTGGAGGAGTTTATTAATCTCAAGCACGGCAATATGAGTGTTGAGGAGTACTCTTTAAAATTCTTGACATTGTCTAGGTATGCTCCTTCTGTTGTGTCCAATCCAAGAGATGAAATGAATCGCTTTTGTACCGGAGTAGCCGACTTGGTGAAAGAAGAATGTCGTACCGCTATGCTTCATGATGATATGACCCTATCTAGACTCATGGTGTATGCACAATCTATTGAGGAGTCTAAACTTAAGATGATGGCTAGAATTTTGAAAAGGGGTGTTGCTAGTGATCAAGAGCAACCTAGGTTCAAAAAGACGATTCAAACTCAAGATGGACCTAGTCTTCCTAAGAAGAAGTTTGAGAAAGGAGGTGGTTCTAAGGATGGCATGCCAACTTGTGCAAATTTTGGTAAGAGTCACTATGGTGAGTGTCTATTGGGTACCGGTAGTTGCTTTGGATGTGTAAAGGATGGGCACAAAGTGAGAGATTGTCCAAACATTGCTTCTAGGAAGGAGGGCAAGAGAGTTGAGCCTAGTGTTCCAAAGGAAGATGCTCCAACTAAGAGGCGTTTCGATGCACTCCGTATTAGAATTGAGAAGTGGAGTGATGGTGATGATGATGTTGGTAAGTTCTTGTTTCTCTTTTGATAGTATGAGTTCCTTCTAAGTGGGGGAGTATGGTTTGTAGATGGGATAGAATTCCTTTATTTGTTGCATGTGCATGATATTTAGGAGTTTGGTTGAAATTGAATTTCATTTACTTCTTGCATTGTGTGATTTATGAAACTTTGAGTATGTTGTATGATGTGTTTAAATGATGTTATCTTGCATATTAGCATGTCTATATAAAGAATTGCCTAAAAAGTGCATTTTTGGGAAATTTGCAAAAATCACTGTAGCCTGTTAAATTGCTCACTGTAATATTTTTGTAAAAATGACTATTTGATTCTTTGGTCTAAAATTGTGGTAATGTGGTTAGAACTGATGTTGAATATAAAATGAGTTTTTTCAATTTGGATTGAAGCATGTGAGTTTTGTAGCATAATGAGCTATATAATTGTTTTCTAGTTTCTTGTTGTGTTGTGAATATCTTGATTATGTGAAGTTGATGATTTCTTCTTATATATGTGTTCCATGGTTTGGTTATGTGCTTCTAGTTGAATGTCGAATCTTGGAAGTGTTCGGAGAGGGGCAAGTGTCATTCGAGGACGAATGTGGTCCATGTGGGGAAGATTGTAAGACCTCGAAAATGACATAGGTTAACTAGAGCCTAACATGTTTTTCTTGGTGTTATAAGGTCCTAAATATGTTTAATATGTGGTATAGAGGCATTAGCTAAAGTATTAGAGGTGTTGGAAGTCAAACGTCAAGGGACGACTAAGACGTTTGACGACTAAGTCGCCTAAATGTCTCTTATGTGGTTCTATATGTTTATGTGTGTTTCATGGTGTTTTAAGGTTCTTAATAGAGTTAATATAGCATGTATAGGCAGTGGTTAAAGTTTCATGAAGTTTGGAGGTCAAACAATCAAGAACGTCCAAGGCATTCGAAAGATGTGCCTTGAGTCGACCTCGTACATCTAGGCAAGTTTCGTTGAGTTTTACGTGTTCGTTTTGGATGAAAATCATGTGAGAGGTGTTAAGCTCATATAATATCATATTTGGGTTGGAAACGTTCGGTAAATTATCTCAAGGAATATCAAAGGGTCCTTGAGGAAGGACCCAAAGTCTAATGTGCAGGCAGTCCCACGCAGCCTTGGCGACGGAGCTGTCAGCGGCCCGTAGCGGCTGTAACGCCCCATCACAAGGGTCACGTCGTGGTGGCCTTGTCCAAGGGTGTATTTGGGACCTAGTCAAGCCACTGTTGCTTGCAACGGAGGGCCATGACGCCCCGTGTCAGCCGTGACGCCCTGTCATGGGCAGGTCGTCGTGAGGTAGTCTCCTGCGCGCAAATTTTTCTGCCAAGTCAGGGGTGAATCCGTAAATTCACCCCACTTCCAAATAAGAGTTTAGGAGTTTTATTAAGGGTCTTATGGGTATTTTAATAAACTATATAAGTATTTAACACCCTAAAGACTTCATTATTCCAAATTGAAAACCCAAAACCTCCATTGAAGACTCCATTGAAGAGGCAGCTTGGTGAGGGGTTCTTGTGTGTAAATTCTTCATCAAAGTGAAGGATTATGATCCTTGAGGTATGTCTTTTTATCCTTGAAACTCGTTTCATCAAGGAGCCCAACTTTCAAAGATGTTTTCAAAGTTTTCTAAAGTGAATTGTCCAATTTTGGGATTCTACCATGGGTTCTTGCATAAATGATTTCTAAACATGGAATTATGATCTAATTGATATTGTTTTGATGATTTCAACATAAATTACCTATGACCCATGTGAATTGATGAACCCTAGTTTTGAGTACTTTTTGGGTTACTTGATATTAAGGTAATGTTGATGAATTGTTGTGTAGTTTCTTATGGGCTTTCTAATGATATAAGAATTGTATTCAATTGATATATAATTGATCTTAGATTGTTAAACCTAGATTGAATTGATGTAGATTCATTGAGTTTTATGGTTATTGCTTAGAATTGTTGTTCATGGCCATGGGTGAGGGCCTTGTGATGTTGAATTGGGTGATTTGGCATTGAATTGAAGTATGGATATTGGGATGAAGGTATGCTGCCCCGTTTTCCTTAATTTGATATTAATTATACTTTGATTCTATTGGGATTGGTATGGTCCACTTATAGTGGCGGTGTTATGTGTTTTACTTGCAATTGATGTGGCCTTGTCGGTGTTACTTTATACAATATTATGAGCATGGACTTATTGGCAACTACTTGAAGTTTGTGGCTATATGTGTAGTTTTATGACATTACCTATCTACATGTGAAGTTATACAGTCATGTATGTACTCTTCTAGTTATGTTGCCTTAAGTGATCATGTTAGACTTTGACTTGACATTATGAGTGTAGTGTTAGGTTAAGTCTTGGTTATTCCTACTTGACTTTATGAGTCTATGTGGAGTATATTAATGATGTTATGATTATATATAGGGTGACTTGAATATGTTAGGTTGTTGTAGAGGTGTTTCTAGAATGACTTGTATTATGTGTTAAAAGTGAAGTATGTGATGTCTTGTCTTGGTTGACTTGTATCTCTTGCTTGATGTATACATGATATATGATATGTATGTCTTGATTTAGGGTGATAGACTCTTAGTCTTGAGTGTATGAATGACATGTGACTTTAAATGATGTTATGAGAGTCTCTTATGTGCAAACCTTGAACTTAGTGGCGAGGTTATAAATTGTGAAGTAGTTAGCCGTAATAGTATCCTTCATGTGATGAGTGATGGACTTAAGGTTGATTGGCTGGAATTGCATCATATAATACCTTAGGGAAGTCGCTATGAGCTTCTTGTCGCCAAAGTGAGTTATGCCCTAGTGGACCTTGCTTTGGTAGGGTGAATGTAATGGGGTCATGAACTAGATAAGAGACCTATTTATATGAACTTTAATGTGAATTAATCTATGAGAACTAAGGCTAGCACCGAGTGAGTATGAGTAAGGGGGAAGTGGATTCAGTTAAAGAAGAGACTGATTGCTTATTACGCCCTTCATATTCATTAACAATGTCCCTACATGGGATGTGTCCAAGTTCTACCATTGGCAAGTAGAACAACCTCATCGAAGTAGGATAGAACTTCGGATTCTATGTCTTGCTATCATGGTCTATGTCGGTTATTGCCTATTCTCATCATATGGAATACCTATTAGCATTAGATAAGTTTATGAGGTTTAGGTGGTGGTATGGGACGCTATCTAGACATTGCACAATAGGCTTTGAAGGTGTTATGTGGAAATTCCTAGGTCTTGTCCAAGACCATTATGTGAATGTCTTATGTGATGCATTATGTGAGTGTCTTATGTGATGAATGAGTATTAATGAACTAATGAACTAATGACCTATGTTAGTAACTATGTAAATGGTTGAGTACCTAATCTAAAGTGGCTTAAGCATTCCTTAGCTAAAGTGTTAGGAGGGCATGTAAGGATGATCTCTTCATGTCTTATCTTTGGAAGTCTTGATGATGACTCTAGTTAGGGAAGTTTGTTAATCTTGTTGACATGATCTAAACCTTAGGTAGTCTTAAGGACTATTTAGGTAATCTTGGAGAGGTCACTGCACTATGGACATTATCTTCTTGATTTACTTAAGTAGGTCTTTTGATAGTCTTTGGAAGGAGAATGTCTTATCATCTAAGTGTTGGTGTGTTTAGTGAGAATGATTCTATTTTAGGTAGTCTATAGGATCTCTTGTGTGTGTGTGTGATAGAGATTGTATGGGCGGTCACTCCACACTCACTCAAGTGAACCTTGGAAATGACCTTTAGTAGATGAATCTTACCTTGATGCTTATGATTGTTTTCTAAGTATGTATGTGACTCATTGTAGGTAATCTTAAGGGTAATTTAGGCACATCTAGAGAGGGTGTATGGACGGTCTCTCTTTGTGTTACTTAAGTGAATCTTAGGATGCCTTTAAGTGAGGGAATTACATGCTAGAAGATGTTAAAAGGGAAGGCTAGGACCTCACTGTAATAGTGAATGGACTTCACTATACAGTGAAGTGAACTTACTGTAAAGTGAGTTCTTTAAAATGGTATTTTTGTTGAATGTTATCTTATGTGTTTTCTTAACTGCTAAATGATGTTCTTATGATTAAACTATGATTTCCAAATGATAAGATGCATATTTCTAATAAAGTCCGTTTTCATGATTTTATGCAAATAGCCATACTTAGTATATGTGGTTGTACTAATTTCATGCTTTATTTTCTATCTATAGTTCTTGGTAGGTGAAGAGCTTGTGAAGTGAAGACTTGGACTTAGATGATCGTTCAAGAAGAAGTTGAAGTATGTCCTGAATTGCCTCGAGGGCATATTTCTTTTATTGTTTTCTTTGAAGTATTGTAATAGACTATGTCTTTCTATTTTCGTATTGAAGTACGGGTCGTGTCCCAAAGTACTCTTGTGTCTTAAGATGATGAGATTGAGACTTAGCATTTCTATTACTTATATATGAAAGAGATTTTTAAAGACTATATTATGTTTTGTGAAAAGTTTTAATTACGCACTACTTTTCACTATGTATATGCAATGAATGATATGAATGAGGCTTGTCTTAGAACTCTGAGATTTCGACGACGCCGGTCGCAATCCGAGATTGCACCTATCTTCTAGGGTACGGTTTCGGGCTGTGACACCTTTCCCAAGAGACCCTTAGGACTCAGATGAATCTATTCCAAAAACTAGGGTTGTTCCCCGTTGCATTTCCCTGTCACTAGCTCCCATTGATTCGTAGGTTGGGTATGTTTGCTAGTAGAAATTAGGGATGTAATGTATTTTCGTGATGATCATGTTCATGTATGTGTGTTCGGATTTATGTGATTATTAAAGTATGTTTTTCCAAAATTATGAGATAAGTATGTGTGCAATGTGTGTGTTGCCGTGACTCTTGGACATGGATTAGAGCATGAAACTGAATTGTTTTATGGTTGTATTTCACATGCACAAACTTGTATAAATCGTGATGTTCATATGAAGTATAATGTGGCTGATTTGAGTGGAAAACTATTAGCTAATTGATTCATGAAATGCCCTAAAAATTAACTCTAAATGTTGATAAAAATGAGCTGAAAAAATGTAACCCAAACTTCCAGCACCTTGATGTTAGTTTCGGCCAAGCTAAGTTGTTTAATATGCTATGTAGAATGAATTAAAATAAGTGAGGTCACTGAGGATCGAACCTGTGACCTTTCCATGTTAAAAATCATAGAAATAATGTGAGTTAAGAAGAATGTGGCATGTTGGATTCGAACCCGTGTAAATAGTAAAGGCCAATCATCCATTAGTAAAGATGAAAGGTCGTTAGGATTGTGTATAAAAGGAGGCATTTGCCTTCATAAATAAAACAAGCCCCCTTCTCTCTTCACTCTTTTCTCTAATTCCGCTTCCAACCCCCATATTGGTATCAGAGCTAGTAAATAAAATATTAGTTATGGAAAACAAATAAGATATAGAAAATCTACAAGAACAGGTATACTCATTTTTATTCATGAGTAGCTAAACTGCTTTATTATATGGGGGTTGGAAGCGGAATGAGAGAAAAGAGTGAAGAGAGAAGGGGGCTTGTTTTATTTATGAAGGCAAATGCCTCCTTTTATAAACAATCCTAACGACCTTTCATCTTTACTAATGGATGATTGGCCTTTACTATTTACACAGTTACTTGACTCTTACTATTTACACAGTAACTTGACCTATACTATTTACACAGTAACACGTCTTTTACTATTCATGAATAGTAATTCATGAATTATTACAAAACTACAAAACAAGACAAACTACTTTATATCTTTTCCGAATCTTTCTTTATTATCTCTATGTCTGCCATATCTCTTTGTCTTTGTCTGCCACCTTTGTACTTTTCTTCTTATCTTCTTGCAACGTGTTTATCTTCTGCAGTATCTTATATTTCTATTCCAGCTGTACATCTGGTATCTCTGTTACTTCTTCACCATTGCATTTTGAACAACGATGATCTGGATATTTATGAGTAATTATCTTACAATATCTGGTTAATAAATTTTGAGAAATAAATTCTTTTTTCAAGGATCTTGTAGTAGGTTTTTCTTCTGGTCTAAGTAATGATAATATCCATTGTTATACTTCTGCCATATCTGCTTATCTTACAGTCCTTGAATTTGAATAAATCATTACTTGTTCTCTAGCATAATAGCTCCATAGCATTACCATTTAAATAATTGTCTGCTAATTCTTGGATAATAGTAGAGATTCCAATAATTCTTTTATTTGCGTAGAAATCTGGTATTTCTATTATAGGTATTTTTGGTTGTATTGATATATCTTCTGGTATTAACATAGTTCTTGTCAATCCTAGCTTCACAACTTGGATCACTGGTTTTATCTCATCATATAATATCTCTGCTGGTGCTGTGTAGAATTTTATGAAAAATAAATCTCCTTTTGTAATTCTTTTATAGGTTAAAAATGCCTTATGTATTTCTGGTATTCCTTGTAACTCTTCTCCATCGTATGTATATACAGTACTAAGTAAGCCATAGTGGTAACATGTTTTAACTAGATTTGAATTGGTTTTTGGCTGGGCAATGAGTTTATTATATCCTTGTAATTTTTGGGTTATATAGTCTTGGTTTAGGTCTGTGGTTGTAACTGACCTTGGATTTTGGTTTAAGAATGTTTGGATTTTATATATATTTTGTATGTAGGTTTGGGACAAATGGTTGTATATCTTTTTATCTTGGTGTAGGCTTGCTGCATAGGTATTTACTTGGGGTAGTGCATAACTGGTCTTTGTATTTTGGAGTAAATGGGTTTGTAAACATAGTCTTTGTATTTAAATTGGTATTTAAATTGGTATTTTTGTATTGTGATTTTGTAGGTTGTCCAACTGTACCTGCACTTGTACCTGCAATGTTAGATAAATTGTTTTGGGTTTTTCGGAGTTTCCCAACGTCTCCTACTAGCTCTGGAATTTTATTGTCTTCCGATCGACATAGCTCCGCATTTTTATAGTCATGCTGCTGACTGCTATCTTTAGCTTTA
The DNA here is from genome assembly GCA_022817965.1 of Solanum lycopersicoides. Lineage (NCBI taxonomy): Eukaryota > Viridiplantae > Streptophyta > Magnoliopsida > Solanales > Solanaceae > Solanum > Solanum lycopersicoides. Next base: position 53,254,181 of record CM040625.1, on the reverse strand, counting down.
GACTTCAGATTAACTTCATTAGTCTTTAGCTTTTGTATCTCTTTGTCCATACTGTCCACTTTATTACAAAGTGTAGTAATGGATTTGAGTATCTCTTCCATCATATCTTTTTCTTGTTCAGTTTGTGTACCTTTGTCTTGATAGGTAATCTGCAACCATATTTTTGTCAGTTTTAATTACCTCAATTGTAAATGTAAAATTTAATATATTTAATACTAATCTCCTTATTTCTTTTGTTGTAACTGAATCCTCTATCTTTCTAGTTATCCACCATTTTACTTGTGTGTTATCTGTTCTTACAATAAATTTATTGTAAACGATATATGGTTCAAATGCTAATAAACATTTATATAATGCTAATAATTCTTTTCTATTTATTTCCCATTTTATTTGTGCTTCTGTATAAGATCCTGAATAATATCTACAATGATGTTCTATTTTTTCATTTTCATATTTATATTTTAAAACTCCTCCATAGCTATGATTGCTTGAATCTGTTTCCACAATATAAGTAAATATCTTATTTTCATCAGGAAAATAAAGTTTTGATAATTTTTTACATAAATTCTTAATATTTTTTATATATTCTCTATCTTTTTTATCAAAATGATATTCAACATCTTTCTTAAGTTTCCTATGAAGTGGTTTTAAATATTCTGCTAATTTTGGTATATATTCTCTTACTTGGTTTACTAATCCTAAAAAGGATTGTAATTTCTTTTTTGTATCTATCTCTTCATCTAAATTGATTATTTTCTGTACTATATGTGTTTGCATTTTTATACCATTTTTATCTATTTGTATTCCTAGAAATTCTATCTGTGATTTCATAATTTCTGCTTTCTTTTTACTTAAACTTATACCTGATTGTTTGATGATATGTATAAATTTTTCTAATAACCTAATATGTTCATCTTGTGTTCTAGAGAATAATAATATATCATCTATATAAACTATGCAATTTTCTAATTGATTGAAATAATTATCCATAAAATGTTGATATCTACCTGGTGCATTTTTATATCCAAATGGTAAAACATTCCATTCATAGAAACCTTGTGGTACTGTGAATGCTGTTAGTTGTTTAGATTCTCCTTCTAGTTTTAAATGATAAAATCCTGATTTACAATCAAATTTACTAAAATAGTTATATCCTTGTATCTGTCTTATTTTTAATATCTTATTGGGTATTGGATAATTATAAGTTTTAGTTTTAGCATTTAGATTACGATAATCTATAACCATTCTACTTTTACCTTTTTTTTGTTCACTATGTTTATTTACTATAAATGTTGGACTTGTATGTTTACTATTACTTTCTTGTATGTAATTATTCTTTAATAGTTCATCTATATGCATTTTAAATTCATTTAAATCATCAAAATTATATTTTAATGGTTTTTGCGTTATTATACTATTTTCATCTATTAATTCAATTTTTACTTTTGTCTTATGCTTTTCCCATCCTTCTAATGGATTTTCGCTATATAATAGTTCTAATTGTTCATTTATTATTTTAACCTTTTCTATTGTAAATATGATAATTTCTAGTTGGTTTATTTGTTTGCTATTTATGTTTTCCATTTCTTGATTTATTTTTTCACTTCCTTTTATACATTCTTTTGGTTTTCTTTGTTTATTATTTACTCTTTTTGCTCCTATTTTATATCCACATGGTGTAGTGAACCACCAATGAGTTTTCGTTATAATATGAGGATATAGTTTATCTAAAAATGGCATTCCTCATAACATATCTTTTGTTGTAAATTCAAAATTATACATTTCTTCTATTATTAAGATTTTATCCCATATTTGTATTTTTATATTTTTTGCTTTATATGTAATCATACTACTTTCATTGTTGAATCCTGTTACTACTATAGGTGTTTTTAATTTTTCCCATTTATCTTCTGGTAAACAATTATATTTACATATATTTGTCTCTGCTCCTGTATCTATCATAGGTGTATAATATCTGTTGTGATATCTTCTACAATAATTTTTGCAAGTATATATATCTTCATTAATCATTTTGTTCTTTTTATAATTATTTTCTTATTTTGACAGGTTATGATTAATTGTTCATCTTCTATTTTATATGGTTTAAATTGATCTAACCATTTTATTCCTAAAGTAATATTTTGATTTCCTTGGTAAATTTTAAATGGTATTAATAATAATATTCCTCCTATAATTATTTCTTTTTCTACTATTTCTTCATTTATAGTTACAATTTCACTAGATAATCCAGGGCATACATGTCCTGTTTTTATAATTTCTGTATCTAAAACTAATTCTCTAATTATGTAATTATCTTCTTGTCCCGTATTTATTAATATCCTATATCTTTTTTCATTAATTATTCCAGTTATAAAATAATGATTTGGTGTTTCTTCTTCTGTATTTAATATTTTAGGAATTTCATATTTTCTTTTGGACGTACTGGCTCTTGATGAAGTAGTTCTATTTAATATATTTGGTATGCTTGAAGTGCTTATTCTTTCTTTTACTATTTCTAAATCTTCTTCCATGTCAATTTCTTTATAACTATAATCATTATTATCTATTATTGTAATTACTTGGTCAAAAGGGTTTTCTATTTTTATTCTATCAATTTTATTTTTTGCCATTACTTTATGTTTTGTTGTTAATATATATAGGTTTTTACATCTTGCTGTAAATATTTTACTTCCTGGTGCTAATTCTATTCCTGATAATTTCCAATATAATACTAATGATTTATCTATGTTTCTATCTGTTAATGCTATTGAGTAATTTGCACTTATTATAAATTTAAATTTTTGGTATATTAAATTTCCTTTTACCGCACTAATTACACTTTTTTCTATAGGGTGTATTATTCTATCATCTGCTAAATATATTTCAATAGGTGTATCTATTCCTTCTCTAAAACATGCTTTTATTAGTATTTCTGTTCCTCCTAAATGTACATATTTTATAGGTGTTTTAGCTTTTATATCTTGTATTTCTTGATTTATCATTCTTTTGTTTAATATAGGTATTTGTGCTTTTCCTTTTGTATATTTACAATCTACAATATGTTCTTTTTGACTAACTACATAGTATTCTTCTTTTTGTCTTTTAAACCAATTTTTTAAAGTAGGTATTTCAAGTACTTATCTACGCTTAAATCTAATTATTTATTTTTATTTGTTGGAAAATTGTATTATCAAATATAAGTTTTTGTTCTACTGATTCTTTATTCTGATATTCTTCTTTAGATATTATTTTTATATCATTTTCAGTCATTATATTTCTTCATTTATCATTTCATTATTTAATTCCATATTTATATCTATATCTTCGGATTCAATGTCAGATAATTCATATATACTATCATTTTCACTTAATTCATAATCTATATAATCTATCTGTATATATTTTTCATCATCCATAATTATTTCTGCAATTTGTTTACCTTTTAGATTTTTAGGTAATTTACAATCTCTAGCTAAATGTCCTATCTTTCCACAATTGTAACAAGTACAATCTGATAATTTTCTTTTTGGTCTATATGGTCTTTTTATTTTATAATTTTTTTCATAATATCTTTTTCTTGGATTTTTATATTTATATCTGGTTTTAGTTTTTCAATAATTTTTATATTTTCTAGGTTTTTTATAATATTTATCTTTACAACCAAATTGTGGTGCTATCTTGTTTTTACAACATGCTAGATTTTTTATTAATACTTTTTCCATTTTTAATTTTTCTTTTTGATTTTCACATAATTGGATAAACCATTGTTGTAAAAATTTTATTCTAGCTCCTAAAGTATCTGTTATTCCTTCATTATTCCAATCTTTAATTATATTTGTACTAAATGGTTCTGGTAATTTTGTAAAATATTGTTGTCTTATTTCTTTTGCTTCATCTATATTATACCTTGCTTTGTAATAATATTCTTTAAATGCACATGTATATTCTTCTATGTAACACATATTACATATTGCTAATTTTGACATTAGTTGTCTGTTTATTATTTTTTTTCTTTATTTTGTTCTTTTATTTCTGTAGTCATACCTCCAAATTCATTTCTTATGGCTTCATATTTATCTAATATATCTATATTTGTTGTTGATGTTGATCCATCTATTTTTTTATCACTCCTAAGTGTTGCTATACTTTCTGATGGTAAATTTTCTATCCATAATTTTGTTGTTCCTACAAATGTTCTTTCTATATATCCTGGTGTGTCTTTTACTGTTATTTTGTTATCAACTAGCTGTTTAGATATATTTCCTACCCATAATAAAATCACTTTATTTATATCTATTACACAGTCTAAATCTAAAAAGTTATTTTGTTCAATTATTGGTCTAGGTATCGATTTTTTATTTAATCTACTATTCCATATTGTGTTTGCTCTGTCTGATCTTTCATAACTTTCTATATAATAAGTTGGTGTTGATCTTCTAGGACTATGCCTAGGACTATTATCTGGAGTTTTAACTCTTTATGTACTTGGTTTATTTATATCTCCTGTATTTATTTCTAATTTTTTCAGCTTATCTACTTGTTCTAAAATTTCTGTATATGTTTCACTTATATCACTTATTTCTGAATTTTGATCATTCATTGTATTGAGTTCGTTTATTTCATCATTGATTTCATTTATTTCAAGATTTTTATTTTCATTTAATATTTGTTTCATTTTATTTATTTCACTAGTCAATTCAACTTCTTTTTCTTTTTCTTTTTCTATTTGTTTTTCTTTTTGTTTAGTTCATATAATAATATTAACTGAGCTAATTCTTTTTCTAATTAACTTATTTTTGTATTTTTTGTTTCTTCTATCTTTTGTACTTCTTGTTTTGCTTGTGATTTTATTTTTTCAATTTCTTTGGCTTTATCTATTTCTTCATTTTCTTTTGTTATTCTTATCATAGCTGTTAAACTATCTTCTAATTTTGCTGTTTCATTTTCTAACATTAAATATAATTTATCTCCTATTTTTTTATATCTTCTTCCTAAATTTGAGAATATTATTTTTATTATTAGTCCTTCTTGGTTTTCATATGTTTTTTCGTCTACTGCAAATTCTTCTTTATTCATTATATTCATTATTATAACTTATATCATGTTGTAATTTATATTCTAGGTAATTTATTTGTATTTCTAACTCAAATAGAACTTTTCTTTGTATTGATATTACTTTACTACTTACTCCTGCAAATATATTTTCATTCTAATCTTTCTTTTTGAAAATCTAATTCGTATCTTTAGTTTCTTTCCATAATTGCAAATATCTATAATTTATCATTGATCTCTATATAATTCTAGATCATCATATAAATAATCTATATCAAAGTCATCTGAAATAATTAGTTCTGACCAATCATAAATTGTTTCATCAATTATTTCATATGTTACTAATTTATCACAAATTATTCTTCTTATATCAGCATCAAGATCTTTTAATATATAGAATAATAATATCATGTAAGTAACATCATCATTTAATAAATAGGTAGTCATTTTATCATATTTTCGCTAAAATTTTATTCCTTCTAACCTCTTCACAGATTATAATTATTTATTATGTAATAATAATAATTTAATAATCATCTCCTCTAGTCACTACTATGATTTTCTTCTTCAATCAGTTACCCTAACAGCGCCTCAACTCTGTGTACTCCCCTAAACGGCCTTCTCTTTTGCCTACCGGTTTCCACTTTAGGATGGCATAGTCTGGGCTTACCTACTCTCAGAATATTTCCATAGCAAACCTTCTAAAGATGATTATTATAACATTATTAAAGCATAATAAATACTTATAATCAAAAAGAGATTATCAGGAATAAAGCAGTTTAGCTACTCATGAATAAAAATGAGTATACATGTTCTTGTAGATTTTCTATATCTGATTTGTTTTCCATAACTAATATTTTTTTTACTAGCTCTGATACAAATATGGGGGTTGGAAGCGGAATGAGAGAAAAGAGTGAAGAGAGAAGGGGGCTTGTTTTATTTATGAAGGCAAATGCCTCCTTTTATACACAATCCTAACGACCTTTCATCTTTACTAATGGATGATTGGCCTTTACTATTTACACAGTTACTTGACTCTTACTATTTACACAGTAACTTGACCTATACTATTTACACAGTAACACGTCTTTTACTATTCATGAATAGTAATTCATGAATTATTACAAAACTACAAAACAAAACAAGACAAACTACTCAGATTATTGAGGTTCCGACTTAGAAGTGGATGGCCATTAATATGGACTTTGTTGTTGTTCTTCCGAGGACTAGGAGACAGCATGACTCCATATGGGTTATTATGGACAGGATGACTAAGTCTGCCCACTTTATCATTGTGAAGTCTACTTATAGAGCCAAGATTATGCGAGACTCTACATTGATGAGATTGTGAGATGGCATGGTATTCCTTTGTCTATCATTTCAGATAGAGGAGCTCAGTTCACTTCACATTTTTGGAGATCCTTCAAGAAGAGCTTAGGCACGCAGGTAAAACTTAGTACTGCCTTTCATCCTTAGACTGATGGGCAGGCAGAGCGCACCATTTAGACATTGGAGGACATGTTGAGAGCGTGTGTGAATGACTTCAGAGGTAGTTGGGATGACCATCTGCCTTTGAAAGAGTTTTCGTATAATAACAGCTATCACTCCAGCATTGGGATGGCACCGTTTGAGGCACTGTATGGTAGGAGGTGTAGGTCTCCATTTGGGTGGTTCGAGGATGGAGAGTCATCCATTTTGGGTCCATAGATAATTCATGAGGCCTTAGAGAAGGTCAGGGTGATTAGGGACAGGTTGGCTACTGCTTATAGTCGACAGAAGTCTTATGCAGACAACAGAAAATGCCCCTTAGAGTTTGATGTTTGTGACCAGGTCAATTTGAAGATATCCCCTATGAAGGGGGTGATGAGGTTTGGCAGGACGGGTAAGTTGAGTCCGAGGTATGTTGGGCTATATGAGATCCTACAGCGTGTGGGTGAGGTGGCCTATGAGTTGGCATTGCATGTGGAGATAGCATATGTTCATCCAGTCTTTCATGTATCCATGTTAAAGAAGTGCCTAAGTGATCCAGCATCGATTCTACCTGTGGAAGGTTTGGGGGTTGATGAAGACTTATCCTGTGAGGAGGTACCTGTTGAGATCTTAGACAGACAGGTCAAGCGGATGAGAAACAAGGAGATTGCCACAGTGAAGGTATTATGGAGGAATCATCTTGTTGAGGGTGCTACGTGGGAGGCTGAGGCCGATATGAGATCCCGCTACCCTCATCTTTGCAGCTCTTGAGGTTAGACTTCCTACTCTTAAGTCGAAGTTTCCTTATCTCTCCATTCCTTGTTGCTATTGCTTGACGGTGCATAGTGATTATGTTAAATTATGACTGTCATTGTGCTAGATAGTTAGTAGTGTCATTCGGGGACGAATGTTCCTAAGGGGGGATAATGTAACAACCCTAAAAATGAATATGCTAAGTAATGTTTAGTGTGTTTAGAATGCCTACGATTAGACCGGGTTCACATGGATTGATGCCCGTAGAACCAGACCTCTGAATCTTTGCGACATCCAAGCCAACTAACTTGGGAAGTTAGTTGAGCTAGGAAAGTTTGGGTCCAGCCATGTAGGGCTCCCGAATATGAAGATTTACTAGGATGAGTCTTTATCGGACTTAAAAAGGGGAAATCTTATGTTTGGAGGGTCTAGGGGTAAAATGGACTTTTTCTAGTATAAGGGTAGTATCGTAATTACCCTAAATATGTAATTAATTATTTAATTGATAAGTTGGAGGGGAATTTTGGTAGAGAGGGCCAAAATTTCCCTTTTAGCAGAATCTTTCTCCACCCGGGTTCGAACCTAGGTGGGAGCCATGATTTAATTTGTTTTATTTAAATGGGTAGATTAATTTAATAAATTAATAATTAATGGCTGATTTTAAAAAAAAAGGAAATTAGATTTTTTAAAGTTTGAAAGTGTCCTAGTTGACTAAGTCTAAACTACTTCACCTCTTTCAACTCTCTTTCACGTTTAACTCTCTCTCTCACGTCAATCTCTCTCTCTTTTTTTTAACGTTCTCTCTGCCTAACCAAAACACAAGAACTGAAAAGCAACCAAAAGTTCTTCACACTTGAAGAACTTTCACGTTAAAAACATATACAAAACGTTAACAAAAAATGTAAGGCAAAAGAAAGGGTTTTCCGTTGAATTTTGTGTTGAGGTTTCGAGACATGGACGTAAGTTTGGAGAAGGTATTTGGGCAGCAGGTTCAAGGGTTGAACGACGTGAAATAAGGTATGGTTTTTCTTACTCTTGGTCCCTTTCCCAAGAGACCCTTAAGACTCAGATGAATCTATTCCAAAAACTAGGGTTGTTCCCCGTTGCATGTCCCTGTCACTAGCTCCCATTGATTCGTAGGCTGGGTATGTTTGCTGGTAGAAATTAGGGATGTAATGTGTTTTCGTGATGATCATGTTCATGTATATGTGTTCAGATTTATGTGATTATTAAAGTATGTTTTTCCAAAATTATGAGATAAGTATGTGTGCAATGTGTGTGTTGCCGTGACTCTTGGACACGGATTGGAGCATGAAAATGACATGTTTTATGGTTGTATTTCACGTGCACAAACTTGTATAAATCGTGATGTTCATATGAAGTATAATGTGACTGATTTGAGTGGAAAACTATTATCAAATTGATTCACGAAATGCCCTAAAAATTAACTCTAAATGTTGATAAAAATGAGCTGAAAAAAGTAACCCAAATTTCCAGCACCTTGATGTTAGTTTCGGCCAAGCGAAGTTGTTTAATATGCTATGTAAAATGAATTAAACTGAGTGAGGTAACTGAGGATCGAACCCCTGACCTCACCATGTTAAAAATCATAGAAATAATGTGAGTTAAAAGGAATGTGGCATGTGGGATTCGAACCCGTGTGCCTTGATCGAACATGAAAAAGATAATAAAAATAAAAATGAGAGGTGTGGGGTTCGAACCCACAACCTCTCGGTCAAACATTAGGAAGAATTAAAATAAAAATAAAAATTGAGGCACGTGGGAATCGAATCCACAACCTCTCAACCGAATAAAAGAAATTAAGGAGAAAAATAAAGTGCGGCTGTGGGGGTTCGATCCCACACCCTCTCGGTCAACACGAAAAGGATTAAGGAAAAGGAAAATAAAAGAAAATGAGGTTGTGGGGGATCAATCCCACATCGTCTAGGTCCCAAAACGAAATAAAAGAAAAAGAGAAAACAAGGGAAAAGAAGTGTAGGCGTTGGGGCTCGATCTCGGGTCCCCAAGCCGAGTGGATTAAGTTTAAATAAATAAAAACGTAAGTGCTGTCCAAGGGAGTTGAAATTGGATTCCCTTGCCCAATTCCGTATTGACACATAAATCATATGTAAGTAAATATTTAATGAATGTTGCCTCTAAAGATCGAAATCTATATCCTGGAATATCTACAAGATGCATAAGTCTTGTACCACATAATCTTGGGTAAACATGAATCACTTAGACAAACTATGAATGAAGCCTCATGGCTTGTATGTGTTGACTCATAAGTCTAGCATACGTTTAAAAGTATGTGAACCTAAGATGTATGTGATGAAATGATGTATCCCTAGAAGGGTTAAGTAAGAGTGTGAAACACACTAAATGGCCAAGTGCATTGGCATATGATGAAATGAACATTCACGTTAAGGGGTGAGTAATTATGAAAAGCAAATGTGTTAATGTTAATGAATGAGGTGACAATATGATAAGAGGCTAATGTGAAAGATGAGAACAATCTCAAATGAGCCTAAGTAAATGTTACCAAAATGTACTCACCTATGAGAGTGTAAAGCTAATGAAGAGACCAGTCTCTATGAACACTCTAATGAAAGTATTGAGATTAATGTATACTTAATACTAATGATGAGATGATAGCTATGATGTCCTTATACTAGAAGCAAGCTTCCATGACGTATGAGTTGAATGTAATAGAACTTTATAATGAGCACCGATAGGATAGCTATGAGCGATGATGCCTTCTTTCGGGAAGGGCGGAGGTTCACGTAACTCTCATGAGATGAGACTGTCCGGCATGCCGGGTATGGGTCTCCTTATATCTCTTAGTCTTTGAACCTATACTGCCAATATAGGGATCTAGCAGGGTTCAATTCCCTATATACTCTAGCATGTTTTGGTTCACCTTGGCTGGTGATTCCACCTCTTTTCGGTGTGGGGATGACACACTTGATTTCATGATGCTCACATGATCTATGTCGGTTAAGATAAAAGTTCCCAAAGAATGAATCAGGCCAACCTCAAATGATTCACATAATGAAATGAACGATACAAAAGTTGTTAGGATAGGATAATCAAGAGGTGAGCTAGACTCAAGTAATGACACTAGGTTATTCTTGGTCATTGCACAGCAAACCCGATGAGATTCTTAAACTACATCCTAGGTATGACTAGTGATTGCACTAGTATATGAATGAATGAAAATGAAGTACGTATGAATGAATGAAGCAGACTCTGTGTTTTCTAAAGAAGGCTCCCTAGTTGAGGTCCCATATGTTGAGCCCTCATTTTGGGAAGAATTAATGTTAAGGCCATGATTCGAAGGTCTCATGGCATATGAAAGAATGATATGAACTGCGTGATATGATATGTGCATTTTGTTATGTACTGCTTGCAAAATGATAAGTATGATGATGCATGTTACTCTCATGGCATGACTTTCCTAATCCAAATTTGGCAAGTCCACTGACTTTCCTAATCCAAATTTGGCAAGTCTACTTACTTGACTTTCCATAAATCATGTTGTTAGGAAAGAGCTATTCTTACTCATGCATATCCTTGGTGTGTGCTTGCATATACCCATACTTAGTACAATTTTTTACTAATCCCATACAATATCTACTTTTATGTGCAGGTGCAGGTGGACGTTAGAGCTTACAGTACGACGTTGCAGCTATCCGGACGTGGAACTTTCATCCGGATTTGGTAAGCCCTCATGCTTTAGAGAATGTCTACTGTTATTATCTAGCTTAGATGTAGGCTTTATCTAGTGGAGCATGTTCCACTAGTGTTTCTTTCTCATTTTATTTCAGACATTGTATTGGTGCCATTTTGGCAAGTATACACTTAATGCAGTATTGAACTATTTCTTTCATTTGATGATCTTAATATTAGATGGTTGATTGTGAACATTTATGAGTTTAAGTAGAATATCTTACATGAATGTTAAGTAACAAAAAGTTCAAATTTTCCGCTAAAATTAACCTAGATGAAGTAACGATGACGTATGTAGGCTTGTCTGTGACCTCTGAGAGGTCAACGACGCCGGTCTCGTCTTGGGTCTAGATTCCAATCGTGACAGTTTGATCATGAAATCTCATTGAAAAACTTTGAAGGAACTCCTTAGATGAGAGGTTATCTTAATATTAAGGATAACCATACCTCATTAGATTAAAGGACCACGAAATAATGATGGATAATCCATGGAAATCCATCAACCAAATTGTTCTTGAGATTCATGTCCAACGAAGGTTTCTAGAGAGAATTTGTTGTGAGAGGGAAATTCTAATTTTGAGAATGAAATCTAATTGAAGTTAAAATCTTATATACTAACTTAAAATACCTATAAACACCTAAACAAAACTTCCATAGTCTAATTAGGAAGTTGGGTGAATATCCCATTCACCCCTTAAATAGACAACATGTTGGTAGTGCTGTAGTAGGCAGAATCGACAACCATGAACTCTGGGGCGTCGATGAACTCATGGGCCATCATGTTTCTTTGTCGATGATGACTGAGGCTAAAATTTTGGGGGATCAGCTCACACGGCTGTTGAGCCACACCCCCAATTGACGGGGCGTAGGTTAGTCTACTGGGCGTCAATTTCTAGGCGTAGATGGACATTGCCAAGCCTGTATCTAGCCAGACTTTGGTAATTCTCAAGGAACCCTTGGGTGGTCCTTTTTCACATACTGAGAGCATAACCTAGAAGATGTGGCACTCTCAGAGTGCAACCGGCGTACTTGACCTCTCGTGTTACTCCCTCAAAATGAGCTATGTTGAAATAGAGCCTCACACTTGTGTCATTATTTTGAAAGTTGTAAAATGGTTAAAAATAGTGTTATTAGTCATTATGTAAAGTTTGGAAGTGTTTGGAGGTCCAACGTCCAAGAACGTCCAAGACGTTCGGAAAGTAGTCGAAGTTAACTAGTGTGTCGTAGTATTTTTTAGTGTTGTTTCGGAGGATGGTATGGAGATTAAATTCAGTAATGAGGGTTCCTACGAGTATAATTATATACAAAGGGTCGAAACGTCCGAGAAAGATACCACGGGGACCATCAAAAGGGTCCCCGAGGAGGACCCAAACATGGGCCAGCGAAGTTGCCAAGCAGCCAAGATTTGGTTTGCTGCTGCGCGACTCGCAGCTGTCACACAGTAGGCAAAAGATTTTCCCTGCGACACGGATCTGTCATGAACCATTCTATCAAATAAATTTTGAAAAATAAGATTTGGAACTGTCTCCGCGACGCGCAGTAAAGTCCCAGATTTCATTGCGTCGTTTTTAAGTCAAATTTGAGTTAGTTAATTTGACAAATAAATGTAGGGGTATTTTGGGTAATTTTGGGATATATTATGGACTTTTATTAGACCTATTTAATCCCCTAACCTCACAATTAAAGAAAAACCCTCAACTCAAAACAAAACCTCTCCATTCACTCTCTCCAAAACCTCCATTGTTGAAGGTAGGAAGCATTGTTGATGGTTGGAAGATCCAAGGAAGAAGATAGGTTTCACAAGTTTTTCTCCATCAATCTTGTGGGATTTTTATCACAATTATGGTATGGTTATTCATCCTTTAAATCTCTTTCTTCGGAGTCAATTCCAATGATTTTCAAAGATGATCAAAAACATGAATTGTCCAATTTCATAAACTAACTATGGGTTATTGCATAAAAGGTTTTCAATCAATGTTTTAGGATTGAATTGATGTTAATGCAATGTTTTAAAGCTATAATTCCTTTGAACCCATGCAAACCATGCAATCCCTATTTTGACTATTTTATGGGTTAAGTGATTTTGTCTTTGTACTTATGAATTATAGTGTGGTTTTCTATGTCCTATTGAATGATGTAAGAATTGTATTAAATTGATATCTTATTGGTCTTAGATTGATAAATCTATATTGAATTGACTTAGATTCATTGAGTATTATAGTTTTGTATTGAATTGATGTTCATGTTCATGGGTAAGGGACTTACGATATTGAATTGGATGATTTAGCTATGGATTAAGGTGGTGACAATGGATTGGTGGTAAGCTTCCCTAGTTCTCTTTATTTTATTTTAATTAGACTTCAATTATATTGTGATTAGTATTGTCCACTTATTGTGGCGGTGCTATGTGCTTTACTTTAAATTAATGTGGTCTTGTCGGTGTTACTTTATGTATTATGATGATCATGGCCTTTTCGGCAACTACTTGAAGTATTATCATTATTTGTGTAGTTGATAATGTGAAATATGATCATATCTATCTACATGCTAGTAATGTGAAAGTTTGATATTCTTAGGTGATCATGTTAGACTATGACTATGTGTTTATGTGTGTAGTCATAGAGTTGATGCATGATTGTTCCTACTTGACTATAGTAGTCTATAATGGTTACATTGATGATGTTATAGTAATGTATAGGATGACATAAACATGATAAGGGTTATTCCGAAGTGTTTGAAAGAATGATATGTTATATGTAATAAAGTAAAGTATGTTGTGTCTTATTTTGGTAGAGTTGTGTCCCTTACTTGAAACATGTATATGATGAATATGAACATCTTGACTTAGTAGGCTTAGGCACCTTTGTCTTGTATGTGTTTGTATGAATGTTGAATGAAAGTCTAGGATCGGTAGACCTAAGATGGTGCCCTTCTAAGCATGAATCTTAGGTTGAACCTTCCATATAGAAAGAAGGTTAAGAATGAGCTATCTTATTAGACCATTGAATGGAAGCCCTAGTGGACCATCATTGGTAGGCGCATTATGACTAGGTAATGACTAAGAGATGATACCTTTTCATATGCCCCGTTTTATTGAAATTACTCTATGAGAAGAAAGGCTAGCACCGAGTGAATATGTTATTGTTTGTAGCTGTACTTAAGAAGGAGACTAGAGTACAATTTAGCTCTACTTGAGAATGAGACTAGAGTGCATAAAGGACCTTGATAATCCTTAACCATGTGCCTACATGGGATGTGTCTTAGTTCTACCCTTGGCAAGTAGAACACCCTCCATCATAGTAGGTTTATGACTCCGGATTTCATGCCTAGCTAGTATGGTCTATGTCGGATATTGTCTGTTCTCATCATGTGGGATACATGCTAGTGTTGGATAAGTACTATGAAGTTTAGGTAGTGGAATGGGACGCTATCTCGACATTGCACGATTAGTCTTTGAAAATGTTAGTATGTGAGTCCCTATGTCTTCATAAGGACCATTATGTGAATGTCCATAAGTGATGAATGTTTTCGAAATGACTTAATGAACATAATGACTTTTGGAAAGGCATGTTAAGGAAAAAGGTACTTATCTAGAGTAGTTTTGAGGATTGCTTAGGTAGGCTTGAAGAGGGTGTATGGGAGGTCTCTTCATGTCTTACTTAGGTGAGTCTTAGAGTAATTCTAGGTAGGGAGTTTAACAAATAAAGTGAGAATGATCTTATCTTAGGTAGTCTTAAGGATCATTTAGGTGTTCTTAGAGAGGGCGTATGGGCGGTCTCTCTTCGTCTCACAGTCTTAGGATAACCTTTGGTGATAGGGTTGCAAGCTAAAAGAGGTCCTGTGAAGTTGAACTTAGTTCACTGTAAAGTAACATAGTTCACTATAACATTATTCAATATTTGGTAAAATGCTTATGTTATATCTTATATGTTTCTAAGATGTTAAATGTTGTTCTTATACTTATACTATTATATTTTAATCAAAAAAGATCATGTTTTATACAAATGTCCGTTTATCATGATTTTATGCATTATTCCCTACTTAGTACAAGTGTTTGTACTAATTCCATACATTTTGTCTACCTCTAAATGTGTATGTGGCGTTTGAGAGGAGTCTCAAATTTGAAGCTTGGATTAGTGTTCATTCAAGTAAAGAGTTGGTATGTCCTCACTAGATTCGAGGACATCTTGATATTTAGATTTCCTTATTGAAAGTATTGTAATAGACTTAGCTATTTTCCTATATGTTGAAGTATGGGCCTTCTCCCAATATATTCGTATGTCTAAGATGACGACTTTAAGATTTAGCCTTTCATTATGTTTTTCTATTAAAGAGATCTTTTGAAGTATTATTATTTAGTGTGAAAGTTTTAATTCCGAACTACTTTCATACATGTATGCATTGAGTGGTACGAAAATGGCTTGTACAAGACCTCCGAGAGATCTATTACACCGTGTTTAAATTCAAGAATGCCCGAACTTCAAGGGGTTACTCTCGGGTCGTTACAAACTTGGTATCAGAGCATAAGGTTATGAAGTAGTACTTAGGAATCGAAAAGTCTCAAAAATCAACGTCGAGTAGAGTCTTGACCATGGGTGTGAGTCGCGACACACCTATGGGATAGAGGCAATAGGACGATATAGTTTCCCTTATTTTCTACTCCTATGTCGTGTTGTAGAGTAAAAAGTTTTGAGTGCTATTTTTTATGGTTTTCCTTCTGTTTCTAGGTATATGAATACGAGGAGGACAGCGGCTAGGAGGATTGAAGAGAATGATGTGAATAAGGGACTTTCTCCCCGAGGTGGAAATATGCCACAGGTTGAGCAAGTTCCTCAAGGTTCTCAAGGTTCTCAAAATGATCAAGTCCCTATTGTGGAAGGAGGTAATGAGGTTCCGGTGGTTTCCCAGGGAAATGGCTAATGGGGAGATTAGACAGGCTCTCCTTACCCTAGACCGATCTATAACAACTCAAGTGAATAGAGACATTGGGCCTAGACTGAATGCTATGGAGAGTACTATACCTCTAGATTGATGGACTTTGTGAGGATGAATCCTCCTATCTTCTTTGGTTCTAAGCTGGGAGAAGATCCCCAAGATTTCTTGGACGAGGTGTATAAGATAGTACATGCTATGGGAGTGACTTCTAAGGAGAAAGTGGAGTTAGCTTCGTATCAATTGAAAGATGTTTCTCAATTATGGTTTACTCAATGGAAGGATAGTATAACGGTTGAATCGGGTCCCTTAGAGTTGGAAGAGCTTAAGGAAGCATTCTTAGAAAGGTACTTTCCTCGTGAGAACAGGGAGGTTAAGATTGAGGAATTTATAAGCCTTAGGCAAGGTAGAATAAGTGTTGAGGATTATTCCTTAAAGTTTATCCTATTGTCTAAGTATGCTAATGACTCTATCTAGGCTTAGAGTGTGTACTCAATCCATTGAAGAGTCTAAACATGGGAGGAGAAGTAGATATGCTAAGAGGGGAAGAACCGATGAGGAAGTTCAACCTAAGTTTAAGAAGAGGGCTCCAAATCAATATGGTTCTAGTGATCCTAAGTCTAAGTATGAGAGAGGTGGTGGTTCCCAAGTGGTTAAGCCGACTTGTGCTACTTGTGGGAAAAAGAACTTTGGGAAGTGTCTAGCCGGTACTAGTAGGTGCTTTGGATGTGGAAAGGATGATCATAAGGTGAGAGATTGTCCTACTATTGCGGCTAGAGGAAGAGAGGCCAAGCAAGTTCCTCCTAATGTTCCGGATGGTTGTACTCCAAAGGGAAAGGCTCGCTTCTATGCTCTCCGAGACAAAGGAACAACGGCGGATGATGATGATGATGCCGATAAGTTATAGTTTTCTCTATTTAGTTATATGAGTTCCTTTTAAGTGGGGGAGTATAGTTATTAGTTGGGTTGTTAATTGTTGTCTCATCTCTTCTATTCAATTCAATCTTGAGAGATAAAATATCATAGTAGTTTGTTGCACATGCATGGTGTTTAGGAGTTTTGTTGAAATTGAATTTCATTAACTTCTTGCATTGTGTATTTAATGAAGTCATGGTTATGTTGTAAAAAGGGTTTTATATGATGTTTCCTTACGTATTAGCATGTTTCTATCATCAATTGCCTAAAAGTTGCATTTTAAATTTTTTTGCACAATTCACTGTAATGAACTGTCTGCTCACTGTAAGATTTTTGAAAAATTGACTAATTCATTCTTTGGTCTAAAATTGTTATGATGTGTATAGAACTGATGTATATGAGCATGATATTATGTGGAGAAGTAATTACCTCCTATATGAAATGAAAATGTGAGTCTTATTTCATGATAAGTTGTAGAAGTAGTTTCTACCTTCTTGTTGTGTTTTGAGTCTCTTCGTTATGTGAAGTTGATGTTTCTCCTACATGTGTGTATGGTATACTGTGTGGTATGATTATGATCTGCTAGTCTTGATTCTTAACTCTTAAAAATGTTCAAAGTGTTGCAAGTGTCATTCGAGGACGAATGTTGTCCAAGTGGGGGAGTATTGTTACACCCTCAAAATTAGCTAGGTTGAACTACTGCCTAACAGTTGTGTCATGAATTTTTAAAGTCATAAAATGGTTAAAAATATTGTTCTTAGGCAGTATATAAAGTTTGGAAGTGTTCGAAGGTCAAACGTCCAAGAACGTCCAAGACGTTCGAAAACTAGTCGAAGTTGAACTAGTGTGTCTTCGTGTTTTGTAGTGATGTTTTGAGGGATGGTATGAAGGTGAAATTAAGTACCGAGGGTTGTTACGCGTATAATGATATACAAAGGGTCGAAAGATCCGAGAAATACGCCCCGGGGACTATCAAAAAGGTTCCCGAGGAGGACCCAAACATGGGCCAGCGAAGCTGCCAATCATCCAAAATTTGGCATCCTGCTGCGCGACGTGCAGCTGTCACGCAGTAGGCAAAATCTTTTCCCTGTGACGCGGGGCTGTCACGAACCATTCTTTCCAATAATTTTTTAAAAATAATATTTGGAAGTGTCTCCGCGACGCGCAGTAAAGTCCCAGATTTCGTTGCGTCGTTTTAAAGTGAAATTTGAGTTACTTAATTTTTCCAATAAATTAGGGATCTTTTGGTTAATTTAGGGATATATTATGGAAGGTTATTAGACCTATTTAAACCCCTAACCTCACCAATTAAAGCAAAACCCTCAACTCAAAACAAAACCTCTCCATTCACTCTCTCCAAAAACTCCATTGTTGAAGGTTGGAAGCTCCAAGGAAAAAGATAGGTTTCTCAAGTTTTTCTCAATAAATATTGTGGGATTTTCATCAAAATTAAGGTATGTCTATTCATCCTTTAAGTCTCTTTCTTCAAGGATTCAATTCAAATTATTTTGAAAGATGATAAAAAACATGAATTGTCCAATTTCATAATCTAGCCATGGGTTCTTGCATAGAAGGTTTTGAATCAATGTTTTAGGATTGATTTTTTTAAAAGCTATAATTCCTATGAACCCATGCAAACCATTCAATCCTTATTTTGACTATTTTATGGGTTAAGTGATCTTGTCTCTATACTTATAAATTATAGTGTAGTTTTCTATGGGCTATTGAACGATATAAGAATTGTATTAAATTGATGTCTAATTGATCTTAGATTGATAAATCTATATTGAATTGATATAGATTCATTGATTATTATAGTTTTTGTATTGAATTAATCTTCATGGACATGGGTAAGGGCCTTATGGTATTGAATTGGATAATTTACTATGGATTAAGGTGGTGATAATGAATTGGTGGTAAGATGCCCTAGTTCTCTTTATTTTATGTTAATTAGACTTCAATTATGTTGTGATTATTATAGTCCACATATTGTGGCGGCTCTATGTGCTTTATTTTCAATTAATGTGGCCTTGTCGGGTTACTTTATGTATTATGATGATCATGGCCTTGTCGGCAACTACTTGAAGTATTATGATGATTTGTGTAGTTGATTATGTAAAGTATGATCATATATATCTACATTCTAGTAATGTGAAAGTTTGATATTGTTGGGTGATCATGTTAGACTATTACTATGTGTTTATGTGTGTAGTCTTAGAGTTGATGCATTATTGTTCCTACTTGACTATATTAGTCTATAATGGTTATATTGATGATGTTATAGTAATGTATAGGATGACATAAAAATGATAAGGGTTATTCCTAAGTGCTTCAAAGAATGATATGTTATATATAATAAAGTAGAGTATGTTGTGTCTTGTTTTTGTAAACTTGTGTCCCTTTCTTGATACATGTATATGATGAATATGAAAATCTTGACTTAGTAGGTTTGTTGTGTCTTGTTTAGGTAAACTTGTGTTCCTTTCTTGATACATGTATATGATGAATATGAAAATCTTGACTTGGTAGGCTTAGGCACCTTTGTCTTGTATGTGTATGGATGAATGTTGAATGAAAGTCTAGGATCGGTAGACCTAAGATGGTGCCCTTCTAAGCATGACTATTAGGTGGAACCTTCCATATAGAAAGAAGATTAAGAATGAGCTATCCTTATTAGACCATTCAATGGCAGCCCTAGTGGAACCATCATTGGTAGGTGCATTATAACTAGTTAATGACTAACAGATGGTACCTTTTCATATGCCCCTTTTAATTGAAATTAATCTATGAGAACAAAGGCTAGCACCCAGTGAATATGTTATGGTTTATAGTTCTACTTAAGAAGGAGACTAGAATACAATGTATCTCTACTTGATAATGAGACTAGAGTGCATAAAAGACCTTGATATTCCTTAACCATGTGCCTACATGGGATGTGTCCTAGTTCTACCCTTGGCAAGTAGAACACCCTCCATCGGAGTAGCTTTATGACTCCGGATTCCATGCCTAGATAGTATGGTCTATGTCGGTTATTGCCTATTCTCATCATGTGGGATACATTCTAGTGTTTGATAAGTACTATGAAGTTTAGGTAGTGGAATGGGACTCTATCTAGACATTGCACAATTAGTATTTGAAGATGTTAGTATGTGAGTCCCCAGGTCTTCTTGAGGACCATTATGTGAATGTCCATAAGTGATGAATATTTTCTAAACGACTTAATGACCATAATGACTTTAGTAAAGGCATGTTAAGGAAAAAGGTACTTATCTAAAGTAGCTTTGAGGATTGCTTAGGTAGGCTTGAAGAGGGTGTATGGGCGGTCTATTCATTTCTTACCTAGGTGAGTCTTAGAGTAATTCTAGGTAGGGCGTTTAACAAATAAAGTGAGAATGATATTATCTTAGGTAGTCTTAAGGATCATTTAGGTGTTCTTAGAGAAGGTGTACGGGCGGTCTCTCTTTGACTCACATAAGTGAGTCTTAGCATAACCTTTTGTGAGAGGGTTGCAAGATAAAAGAGGTCCCTGTGAAGTTGAACTTAGTTCACTTTAAAGTAACATAGTTCACTGTAACATTCTTCAATATTAGATAAAATGCTTATGTGATATGTTATATATTTCTAAGGTGTGAAAATTTGTTCTTATATTTATACTATAATGTTTTAATCAAAAAGAGCATTTTTTATACAAATGTTTGTTTATCATGATTTTATACATTATGCCATACTTTGTACATGTGTTTGTACTAATTCCATACATTTTGTCTACCTCTAAAGGTGTAGGTGGCGTTTGAGAGGAGTCTCGAAGTTGAAGCTTGGATTAGTGTTCATTCAAGTAAAGAGTTGGAATGTCCTCACTAGATTCGAGGACATCTTGATGTTTACATTTCCTTATTGAAAGTATTGTAATAGACTTAGCTATTTCCTATATGTTGAAATATGGGCCTTGTCCCAATATATTCGTAAGTCTAAGATGGATACTTTGACACTTAGCCTTTCATTATGTTTTTCTATAAAAGAGATATTTTGAAGTATAATTATTTCGTATTAAAAGTTTTAATTTCGCACTACTTTTCATACATGTATGTAATGAATGGTACGAAAAGGGCTTGTACAAGACCTCCGAGAGGTCGAGTACGCCGTGTTTGTATTCAAGAATGCCCTAACTTCTAGGAGGTACTCTCCGGTCGTTACATCTCGGAGGTCTTATACAAGCCCTTTCATATCATTCATAGCATATACATAGTGATAAGTAGTGCGGAATTAAGACTTTTCACAAACATTTGCATAGTCTTCAAAATCACTTTCATATAAAACTCATAGGAAAAACTAAGTCGCATTTCATCAAATCTTGTACACAAGAGTACTTGGGACACGGCCCATGCACAATACAAATATAGTACTACTAAGTCTATTAGAATACTTCAATAAGAGAAATAAAAGACATCTATGCCCTCGAGTCAAATGAGGACATACTTCAACTTCACATGAATGATGCTATGATCCAAATCTTGCTTACCAATGCTCCTCACCTACCAACCACTATAGAGATAGATAAAAGCATGAAATTAGCACAACCACATGTACTAAGTATGACATAATGCATAAAAATCGTGAAAACTGACATTTATTGGAAATATGCATCTTTTAGTTTAAATATCATATTATAATCATAATAACAACATTTAACACCTTAGAAATACATAAATTTACTTGATAAAATTATCACATTTTTAGGATCAACATTACATTGAACTCCTTCATTGTTACAGTGAAGCGATTCTAATTCATATAGGACAATTCCTAGTATTTAATCTTCTCACTAAAACCTATCCTAAGACTCACTTAAGCAATACAAAGAGAGACCGCCCATACACCCTCTCTAAGATTGCCTAAATGATCCTCAATACTACTTATAATGAGACATACACACTTACAATACACAAAAGCACATAACATGTATAACATGACATTCTCCTTACCAGGGCTATCAAAAGACTTACTTAAGTACTGCTAGAAGAGAACGCCCATACACTCTCTTCAAGGTTACCTAAATAATCCTTAGGACTTACTAAGTTTAGATAATGCCTAAAGTATCAACTAACTTTCCTAACTAGAGTCATTCTCAAGACTTCCCTAGATAAGACATAAAGAGATCATCCCTTATGCCCCCTTCACACTATAACTAATGAATCCTTAAGTCACGCTAGATTAGTTACTCATTCATTTACATGCTTTCTAACATAAGTCATTATTTCACTAATTCATTAAGAGACATTCAACACATAGAGGACATTCAAGTAATGATCTTAGAGAAGAGCTAGGGACTCTCACTAACATCTTCAAAGTCTATTGTGCATTGTCTAGATAGTGTCCCATACCACAACCTAAACTTCATAGAACTTCTCTAATGCTAGTAGGTATCCCACATGATGAGAATAAGCAATAGCCGACATAGACCATGGTAGCAAAGCATGGAATTTGGAGTTCTAACCTACTCCCATGAGGGTGTTCTACTTGCCTAGGGTAGAACTAGGATATATCCCATGTAGTCTCATGGTTAAGGAATATGAAGGGATTTTATGTACTCTAGTCTCATCCTCAAGTAGAGATGCATTGTACTCTAGTCTCCGTCTCAAGTATAGCTACTTCCCATAATATACTCACTCAGTGCTACCCTTTGTTCTTATAGAGTAATTGACATTAAAGGATCACATGAACAATTTCCATATCTAGTTCATAACCCAATTACATTCACCCTACCAAAGACGTCCACTAGGGCTACCTTAAAATGGCGACAAAGATAGCTCATCATAACTTTTCTTTGGATGATATGATGTCGTTCCAGCCAATCAACCTTAAGTCCACCGTTCATACAACAAGGATACCATTAAGGCTCTCGACTTCAAGGTTCACAACCTTACCACTAGGTTTAAGGTTCCACATACATGACCTTCTTAACATCATTTAATGCCTCACATATCACTCATTCATACATCACAAGGGTGCACTAAGCCTACCTAGTCAAGACATCTCATATTCACATATCATTCATACATGTATCAAGTAAGGGACACAATTCTACAAAAGCAAGGCACAACATACTTTACTTTATTAAATATAGCATATCATTCTTTGAAGCACTTAGGAATGACCCTTATCATATTTATGTCATCCTATACATTAATATAACATCATCAATATAACTATTATAGACTCATATATTCAAGTAGGAACAAGCATGCATGAACTCTAAGACTACACTGATAAACACTTAGTCATAGTCTAACATGATGACCTAACAATATCAAACTTTCACATTACTATCATGTAGATACATATGATCATACTTAACATAATCATCTACAGAAATCATCATAATACTTTAAGTAGTGCCGGCAAGGCCATGACCATCATAATACGTAAAGTAACGTCGACAAGGCCACATCAATTGCAAGTAAAGCACGTAGCACCGCCACCATAAGTGGACCATACAAATCAGAACATAATTGAAGTCCAATTAATATAAAATAAAGAGAATTATGGCACCGTACCACCAATACATTCTCACCACTTCAATCCATAGCTAAATCATCCAATTCAATACCATAAGGCCCTTACTCATGGCCATGAACAAAAATTCAATACAAAAACTATAGTCCACAATGAATGTAAGTTAATTCAATATAGATTTATCAATTTATGACCAATTAGACATTCATTGAATAAAATTATTACATCATTCAATAGCCCATAGAAAACTACATTAGAATTCATAAGCATTAAGACAATATAACTTTACCCATAATGTAGTAAAAAACCAGGGTTCATCAATTACATGGGTTCATATGGTAATTAGGTTAAAATCATCTAATTAAAAACAATTCAATCAATGTTCAATGATTCAAAACCTTTACTGCAAGAACCCATGGATAGATTTCAATTTAGAAAACTCATCTTTTTAAGAAGACTGTGAAAATCACTTTGAAGATTGGTTCTTTGAAGAATAGAGTTTCAAGGATCAAAAACCATACCTCAATGATTAATCCTCCAATTTGATGAAGAATCACCACTCAAATCGCCAATCCAAACTCTTCATTGAGTTTTGGCTCCAACGGAGTTCTAAAGAATTTCTAAGATATTTTGGATTTTAATTTTGAAGAATGAATTATCCTAAGTGTTAAAGGCTTATAAACATGTTTAAAATACCCAATAGACCGTATAGTAACCTCCCTTTATCTTATTTTGACGTGGGGTGAACTTTCAACTTCACCCCTAGATTTACAGTAAAGTTGTGCAGGAAAAGCTTCAGAGAGAGCAGCCATCGGTGGCCCGTTTCCCAACCAACGGACCGTCCTGTTGGTCTGTGGTTTGGGACTGAGGCTGGTCTTTCGCTGCTATCCTCCCACACCTAATTTTCAACCCACTACACCCATCGATGGGGCATCAACTAGGCCATGAGCCGTCTACTGCCTCCGTCGTTTGGGGTTGTCTAGGCAGTCTTGGCTTCAATGAAAGGGTCCTTCCTCAAGGACCCTTGGTTGGTCCTTGGGGACTTTCACCCGGACGTTTCCAACACGAATAGTTTTGTATACAAGTAAAGGAACTCTCAAATCAATTACTTCCAAAATGAATACGTAAAATTTTACGAAACATACCAACACACACAAGGTCATTTCAAGGCAAACCTTTCGAACGTCATAGACGTTCTTGGACGTTTGACCTCCAAACTTCACGAAACATGATACACTGCCTATATAAACTATAATAACTCAAATAAGGACCTTATAAGCTCATGAACTACTCATAAACACATAAAACACATATGAGGCACATAGGTGACTTAGTCGTCGAACGTCCTAGTCGTCCCATGACATTTGACTTCCAATGCACCTAATCTCTTAGACACTACCTCAATAACACATTATATACAATTTTAGGACCTTAGACCATAACGAAAACCACTTTAGGCTCTAGTTTACCTAAGTCATTTTCAGGATCTTACAATCTCCCCCACTTGAACAACATTCATCCCCGAATGGCACTTGCCACTCTCCGAACACTTCCAAGAATATCAATTAAATTAGAAACTCATAACCATACCACATAAAACCTTATACAATACAAACATCTATAGAAATATCAATTTCAAAAAGTCAAGAGAATCACAACACAACAAGAAACTAGAATAAATTCTATAACTCATCATGCAATAAAACTCACATCTTTCATTCCAAATAGAAAAACCTCATTTTATATTCATTATCATGCTTATATACATCGGTTATAACCACATTACAACATTTTCGATCAAAGAATGAATTAGTCAATTCTTCAAAAAATTCACAGTAAATTGTCAAAGTACAGTGAATTATGCAAAATTTTCAAAAATGCAACTTTGAGGAAATTCATGATCGAAACATGCTAATATTAAATATATAATCACATAAACACATATTACAACATAATATTCACTTTATAAAATGAAAAATGCAAGGAATCAATGAAATTCTATTTCAACAAGATCCGTAAACACAATGCACATGCAAAAAGCTTCTAGGACATTTCTAGCCCATATATTAACCATACTCACCCACTTAGAAGGAAATCATAACACTAAAGAAATATAAGAACTTACCATCATCATCATCATCATACGACTTTTCTCGACTAGCCTGGAGTACATACAAACGATCATTCGCCTTTGGAACATCATCTTGTGGAACATTAGAAGCAACTTGATTAGCCTCCATTCCTCTAGCCACAATGGTAGGCAATATCTCACCTTATAATCATCCTTCTCATAACCAAAGAAACCACTAGTACCGGCTAGACACTTCCCATAATGTTTCTTTCCACAATTAGCAAAAGTAGCTTGCCATCTTGAGAACCACCTCCTCTCTCAAGTTTGACCTTAGGAGCACTAGGTCCATCTTTAGTTTGAGCCCTCTTCTTGAACTTTTTGATCTTTCTCACTTGGTCCACTCCTCTTCAAATTTCTAGACATCCTTTTAAGTTTGAAATCCTCTATGGATTGAGCATACACCATAACTCTAACTAAGGTCATATCATCATGTAGCATGGTCGTATGGCATTCTTCCCTCACTAGATCTGCGACCCCGGTCACAAACCAACTCATCTCATCCCTAGGTTAGACACAAGGGATGGAGCATATTTAGATAACATAGTGAACTTCAAAGAATACTCTTCCACACTCATGTTTCCTTGCTTGATATTAATGAACTCTTCAACTTTTACTTCCCTCCTCTCACGGGGAAAGTATTTTCCGAAGAAAGCCTCCTTGAATTCCATTCACTCTATAAGACCCAACTCAACCGTCCTATTGCCTTTCCATTGTGTGTACCACACTTGAGAAACATCTTTCAATTGATACGATGCCAACTCCGCTTTCTCCCTAGAAGTCACCCCCATAGCATGCACAATCTTATACACCTCATCTAGAAACTCTTAGAGATCTTCCCTCACCTTAGAGCCAAGAAATATAGGAGGCTTCATCCTCACAAAGTCTCTTAACCTAGAGGTCATAGTGATCTATACAACATTCACCCTAGGCTACGTACTTATATTCACTTGAGTAGTCACGGCTCGGGCTAAAGCAAGCAAAGCCTCTCTAATCTCTCTATTAGTCAATTACGGGGGAACCACCGGAACATCATTACCTCCTTCCACAATAGGGACTTGATCACCTTGAGCACCTTAAGTCCTCGTTATGTGGGTCCTTATTAAATCTTGCAAAGGGTTGTTAAGGTTGACTATGAATTGAAACTTCCTAATGAATAGGCTTCGGTTTATCCGATTTTCCATGTTTCCATGGTTAAGAAGTGTATCGGTGATGCCAAGTTTATACTTCCTATTGAGAGTCTTCGTGTGAAGGATAAACTCTCTTATGAGGAGGTTCCTCTTCAAATCCTTGATAGAAAATTAAATAAGTTGAGGAACAAAGAGGTGACTTCCGTAAAGGTGTTATGGAAGAATCACATAGTTGAGGGTACAACATGGGAGGCCAAGGCCGACATGAAGTCCTGTTACCCTCATCTATTTGATAACTAAGGTTAGTTAATTCTATTAATAATGAAAATCATGACTAGAAATTGATGTTTCTTGATTTTTGGTGAAGTTTTGCAATATATGCATTTTTGAATGTTGTTACAGGGGCTTACATTGCAGTATGCCTCTAAAATGCAATTTTACTTGTTTGAGTTATGTTGTGTATTTTGATATGGTGAGTCTTTATGAAATGACATGTGGCTTATTTGTAAGTTGATCTTTGGCTTAATTGACTCATGTAAAGTATGTTGAGCTCATGTTGTTGTTGTGAGAAGGAAATTCCTCATAATGTGATGTTTTAAGCCTTATGAGTGGTAATTGAAGTTTTTAAATGCCTTGTTTAAGTAATATAATTTATGTTGCCATGTATTGTTGATTGGTAGGGGTTCTAGTCCTTAGTTTATTCCTTCCTTTACAAATATTTTAGTGTCATTCGGGGACGAATGTTCCTAAGGGGGGATAATGTAACACTTCGAAAATGTAAGACGTGTTCTAGAGACTAACATAGGTGTCAAAGTGTTTAGATAATTGTTTTAAGGTCTATTTTAATGTATATAAGCAATTCAGGAGGTTTAGAAATCAAACGTCAAGGAACGTCCATGACGTCCGGAAACTAGTACAATGAGGTGCTAGTGTGACTTAGCCTATTTGACTAAGTTTTAGGAGTCAAAAATTGGTGAAATTTTGCGTAAGGGTGTCTAACACGTATTTAAGTTAGTTCATAGTTGAAACGTTTGGGCACGACTCTTCAAGGACCAACCAAAGGCCCTTGAGGAGGACCCTTGCATTTAGGTCGAAGACAGCCCAAGGCATTATGCACCCACGACTTGTCAACCACGAACCGTGTTCCAATCGATGGGGCGTCGATTGCCTCCGTCAATGGAAACTTTAGAATTTTTGGCCAAGGTCCTATTTTAACAACTCTCGGAACTCAACGACGGGCAAATAGGACGGTTGGTCCCATGGTCCATCGATTGACACACGAGTCTTCGACGGGGTCTCGTTGGTAAGTGACATGCTTCTCTGCACGTTTTAAGTTGGGTTGAGTTAATTAAATAGGTGGTTAATTAATTAGTTAGGGGTTTAGGGAATCTTTATTAAGTTAATTATCAACCTATATAAAGACCCTAACCTAATTAGATTAACCTAACTCTCATAATTCACAAAACCCAAACTCTCTTCCTTCTCTCTTCTTTCTCTCTCCCATGTTGAATAACACAATAGAAGATCAAATTCATGGGGATTATAGGGCTTCAATCACCAAGGTTTATCCATCAATCTTCATAATAAAGGTATGGGATTCATTTCACCTTTGGGACTTCTTTCCCCAAAGGGTTCCATCAAATTGATCTCAAAAGTATGAAATTCATGTGGGTCTTTTCCAATCTCGAAATTGATCTTGTGAATTTCTTTGTTTATGATTTCTTTTGGATATTATTAATAGATTAACATGTATTATAACTCAATTATTTAATTTCTTGATAGATTGGTCTAGTTTGTAGAAGATGACCTTTTCCCCTTAACCCTAGGTTGTGATCTTTAATTGAATTGTATATTATTGTTGCAATTGGTTTGGTTAGTGTGTGGATTACTACCCTATGTTTTTATCATACTAATCATGAGTATATTATGATTTTAGTCCAATTATACTAGCTCTTGAGTAATTAACCTAGATTGTGAAGTAGGTTGTCAACTTGATCTAAACCTCTAATTCTAGGCTATGAACTAGTGGTGAGTTGTTGTATATCATTCAATGGGCCTTGACATAATTTTGGTTACTATTATATGATGATATTACACACATGTTTTGGTTGAGTTTGAGGGTTGATGGTAATACCTTGAGGTTTGCTTATGAAGTAGACTTGGTATGTCTTGTGATCCCTATTATTTACTTCAATTGTGGTTACTTGTGATTAAATGAAAATGTTGCATTGAAGTATACCTTTTATTAGGATTGATAGGGTTGGTATGATGTTGAATTGAAATTTCTTGACTATGGTTTTGTGAGGTGTTGGCTAAGATGTAAATGTTATAAGGATGGTGATAACTACAAATGTCCGTTATCATGAATTATTATGTAAATGTTCTAACCTCACTTATATGAATTGTAATGAAAGGATAATACTCATGCAATTCTTATTAAGCTATGATGATGATGATTATATAAGGGACAGACCCTATGACCTACATTAAGCTATGATGACTAATAAGACATTAAAGACATTTCAAAAGGGACTCTAGCTTAGCACCGAGTGAACTAGAGTGAGGGGTGTCCCTTCTCACATACGGAAGGTAGGATCACTAATGTACTCTTGAGATTGGAGACTATAATACATGTAGAATAAAGAGGGTCAAAACTATATCTTCTAGTTCTTGAACTATGTTTCCCCCATTGGAATACTAGCTAGTGGATCCACGTAGCTGCTATGTTCATGTTTTTGTACTACCTTGGCAAGTAGTCTGCCTTCTTTCAGTTTAGGATTCCATGACACCGGATTGCACATTACCTCATGTGGTCTATGTCGGTCAGGTAAACGGGTTCCCAAAAGATAAAATGAAGTAATGAATGAACTCTAACTAGGATGACCTAAAGGGTTTAGCTTTGTCTAGGTAGGGGAATGAGACTCTACCTATACATTGCACTAGTTAGACTTGAAGGGAGTCTTACGAGGTTGTTCTTATGTATCTATATGCTTATAAATGTAAATGATGATAATGTAATGATCCTACATGTAAATGACACTATATGATGTTTGTTACTCTTATGAACATGTATTTGGTCTCTATTTTTAAAGAATGATATTATGTACTCTTAATGATATGTTATGTGGAGTTGGACATTGGTTATGGTTCTTTCTAGGTTGACTTGATTAAGTAAGTTTATGGGGTTTTTCTTAGTTCTTGCACAAGTAGGCTTAATAAGGGTCATGAGTAATGGTCTTGCTTTGTTATAATATGATGAACTCTTATTCATGCTTGTGATGTTATGACTTGATGATAGAGTTGTATTTTGTTACGGGTTCAAGTATGTTGATATGCTTGTGACATGGTTAAACTTAGGGTGGTTTAGTCTTGTATAGTACATGGTATTGACTAGCTAAATATGCATTAATGACTTGTATTGGTTCTTGAATGTTCATAAGACTTTCCAAGTATAAAGTAGCATGTATTAATAAAATGTCCCTTTTTAGCATGCTTTGATATTATATGTGAATATCGTCTCATACTTAGTACATGTGATCAAATGTTCCGGTCGTTGAAGGGCTTTTGAGATGACTTTGAACAAGACTTGGAATTTCTCAATCATCCAAGTTGGGTAGGTACTAACTTTCCGAGGGCAATGACAATATCATGCTTATGAAGTTGTTTTAGCTTTAAGACTTTTATGTTCTTTCCTTTTCATTTGTGTACGGATTGTATAGCCTATATGTTATTTTATTACATTGATGTATGTCATATTCCCAATCGATATACTCTTGTTTTAGATGGTTATGAGATGAGACACTCTTTTAAGACTATCTTAAGTAACTTATATATATATGTGCAA
Source organism: Solanum lycopersicoides (assembly GCA_022817965.1). Taxonomy (NCBI): domain Eukaryota; kingdom Viridiplantae; phylum Streptophyta; class Magnoliopsida; order Solanales; family Solanaceae; genus Solanum; species Solanum lycopersicoides. The sequence continues at coordinate 53,223,715 of CM040625.1, read as the reverse complement.
TAAAAGTAGAAGACTATGTAATCTTCTTATATTAAGGGTCTATGTACACTAAATATGAATATATATTACGTGTATGGAGAGGTCTATGCAAACCTCAAATGTAGAAGTAATGAAAAGTTTTAAATTTTTCCGCATTTTAACCTATGAATGTAATTATATAAGCTAAGAGGCTAGTCTTAGTCCTCAAAGAGGCCGCCGCCTCCGGTTACGTCTAGGGGTGCTTCTCGGATGTGACACATATATTCATATAATCATATATCATGTGTGTGTGCATTCAATATGAGATCTTTCTTCACATAAACGTTTCTAATCACACATGTTCATAACTTCATTACTTATATACTGCACATGCATAGAAATAGGTAATAATGCATAGGAGAACTACCCATTCCTTAATCATAATGAATCCATCATATTCATAGTGATCCATGAAGTGTGTGTGTACATTGGTCAACATGATTACATAATGTCTATAGCATACCCTAGAGGAATCCACCCTTTAAAGATCACAACACATGTACAACATTCCTCAAATCTGAAGTCCTACATACACATAGAGTATTAAGGACTATAGACTACATGCACTAACATATCTTCATTCTTTAACTATTTATCACTTTTCACCAAAACATTTCAAGCCTATAACATAACATTATACTATCATTATACTTAATCATAATGCAACCTATCATTAAAAAAAAAAAAAAAAACCCCATTCAACTATAACAATTCTTAACAAGCTAGAACCATATCATATCATAGCTTTTCAACATAATATCTCATTTCTCATAAATCAAATATGCCCATAAATAACATCACATCAACATACCAATTTTGATCATCACATATACTCTTAAGGCCACAAAACAAAATTAACCATCAAAACTCACGTTTTCTCCCTCAAGATTGAGACATCATCCTTCCCAAACAATCACATCTAAAAGACCACTGGAAAAGGAAACATAAGAGAGAGATCATATAAAGCTAAGTTCTATGAAACGACAAAAGAGTAGTGAAGAAAGTTGAACTCTATCGTCCTATAGCCCTTCGCTCATAGATGTGTCGTGACTCCCCACCGATGAACGAGACTCTACTAGACGTGGCAAAATGAGACTTTTTACCCTAAAACCACTTTTAAAACCCTATGCTGTCAGACCAAGTTTGTCACGACCGGGGAGCACCCCTAGAAAGAACATGGAATACTTGATCTCTCGGAGGTCTTATACAAGTCCTTAGACATCTTTCATTGCATAATCGTAATAAAAATAGCAGAAAATTTGAAACTTTTCATAGCACATCATATTCTAGAATCATCATTTCTCATATATATAAAATATCACAAGTACATAAGTATACTCTAAGTCTCATTGCCATCATAAGACACAACTCAATAGAATAGAATAGGTATATAACGCCCCAAAATGAACTAAGGTGAACTAGAGCCTCATGATTGTTTCTTGAGTTGATTTTAAGTTTAACGGAGTTAGTTTAGTGTTCTTAGGCAGTGCACAAAGTTTCGTGAAGTTTGGAGGTCAAACGACCGAGAACGTCCAAGGCATTTGAAAGATATGCCATGAGTCGACCTTGTACGTCTAGACGAGTTTCGTCGAGTTTTATGTGTTCGTTTTGGATGAAATTCATGTGAGAGGTGTTAAACTTATATATGGTCATATTTGTGTTGGAAACGTCCGGGAAATTATACCCAAGGACCATCGAAGGGTCCGTGAGGAAGGACCCAAAACCTGGTAAGCAGGCTGTCCCAGGCAGCCTAGGCGACGGAGCAGTCGACGGCCTGTCATGGCTGTGACGCCCCATCACAAGGTTCCGTCGTGGTGGAATTGTTGAAGGGTGTTGAGGGGACCCTTTTCAAGCCACTGAAGCTTGCAACGGATGGTCAGAACGGGTCGTTGCACCCGTGATGCGTCGTCACAAGAAGGTCGTCGTAAGCCTTGTCCCTGTGCGCATATTTTTCTGCCAAGTCAGAGGTGAAATTGTAAATTCACCCCACGTCTAAAAAAGAGTTTGGAATATTTGTTAAGGGATTTTTAGGTTATATTAAATGAGTTTTAAACCCTAGACCTAGACAAGACCCCCCTCACTTCTAAATTCAACTCTCTCTCTCTAAAGACAAACTCTCTCAAGACTCCATTGGAAGCTAGAAGGAAAGGAAGGAAAGGAGGGCTGCCTTGGACTTATTTCTTCATCAAAATTAGTGGATTTCCTTCTCTTAAAGGTATGGTATCCATTCTTGAATATCTTTTCATTCAAGAAGCCAATTTCAAAAATGGTTTTCAAAAGGGTTTCTAAACTCAATCTTGTTCTAACTTTGATTTCTAGTATGGGTCTTCTTGTATTTAAGTTATAATGGTTTAAATATATTTATCTTGGTTTGAATTGATGATTTTGATGTTAAAACTCCATAAAATCTTGTTTATGCATACTTCAACTTTTGACTTTAAAAAAATGGGTTATATGAGCATGATTTGAGTAAGGTATGAACTTGTGTCTTCTTGTGTTGTCATGTTGGTGTAGCTACTGCCCTAAGGGCCTTAATATGGTGAAATGTTGATAAATTGATTATGGGTGATGATGGTTTGAATTGTTGATGAGTTGTTCTCATTGTATATTTCTTATTATGAATTGCGATTTGAGTGGTATGGTCCACCTTATGGGTGGCGGTGCTAATTGATGAGCTTGATGTTGTTTAGTATGTGTTGAGTAGGTAATCTTAAAGGTCTAATATGTTAAATGAAGATATATTGTATATGGGTCTTCTATTGTGTTTGGTGTAGCTTGAATTGCATGTTTGACCTAGTTTATGTCAAAATAAAGTATATGATTATGAGAAGCATGTAGAGTGTGTAACTCGATGAATCGAGGTTAAAGTATGCGTAGAACTTGTTGATAATGAGATGATGCTTATATGCAAGGTGTACACATGTACACACACACACTTTAAAGAATGTATTATACCAAGTTGAGTAAAAAGGGAATCTTGAGGTGGACACACTTCGTGAGTTGAGATGTAGTGTCTAGTAGGAACCTCTCCATTCCTAGTGAGCTTTCTAAGATAGACTATTATATTGAGAAATCCGTGGGGAGTTATGCCTAGCACCGAGAGGATATGAAGGGGAGGTGGATTGCACTTCGTGAGTTGAGATGTTGTAATCCAAAGTACCTCTTGAGATGAGTACTCCTCGTTAGTAGAGAGTGAGTTACTTAGTAGCAATCTCCTTATCCCTTAACTATGTGCCCGCATAGATGTAGCTATTGGAAAAGCCATGTAAACGCTAAGAAGCATGACCTTACAGTAGGCAAGTAAGGATCCCTCATCCGATAGGGGTTAATATCGGGATTCAATGTCTAGATCTCATGGTCTTTGTCGGTTAAGCTAACTGTAACAACCCTAAAAATGAATAGGAGCAAGACTTAGGTTGTCAAGAATGCTTGCGATTATACCAAGGTTCACACAGACTGATACGCGTAGAACCAGACCTCAGAACCCTTACTACGACCAAGCCAACTAACTTGGGGAGTTAGTTGAGCTTGGAAAGGTTGGAACCAACCAAGTAAGACTCACTCTCTTTACTCTTATTCACGATCTGCCTCAACCAAAAGAAAATAAGAACAAACGTGAATGCTAAAGTTCATCAAGAACTTGAAAGCTAAAAACTCAAAAGCAGAATAGTGTTAAAAACGAAAGGTAAAAATCTATATCTCGACGGATTTTTCTTGTTCTTCCGGTGGTGAAACTTTGGATTTGTGGGGAATAGGCAGCATGGTTTAATCATCTTTTGGAAGAACTTCAGGTATGGGTTTTCTTCTCTCTTGGTCCCTTTCCCAAGAGGCCCCTCGTTATTCAAGATAATCAATCCGAAACTAAGTTGTTCCCCATTGCATGTCCTTGTCCCTAGCTCCCAAATGACTTGGTAGGTTGGGTATTTTGTGCTGGTAGATTTAGGCATGTATGATATTTTTATGTTGAATGTAAATATGTATGTGCATGAGATCACGAAAATGATGACTAAGGTGTAATAAAAAAAAATATTGCAAGTGAGCACACGTTGGGAAGTGGCGTTTTAGTAACTGTTTTGGAGAGGTAAAGAGGCACGTTATTGCTTGCATTTTTTGTGCTAAACTTATGCTTAATATGCTGTTCATATGGTGTGTGAAATGGCAAGTTTTGAGTGTAAATGTTGTGTTAAATATACTCCATAAACCACACCTAAATAACGTACTAAGTAGTTGATGAAATGCCCTAAGAAACTAGCATGAAAAGTTGAGTTAAGGAAGGTGAGAATTATAAAAAAAAAAAATCCAGATTTGTGTACTCAAAAATGAGGATTAAATCTGAGTTTTTAAGAGGAAATAAAATAGGTGAGGTCAATGGGAATTGAATCCAATACCTCACATGAACAAAGGGCTGAAAAATATAAAACAAAATGTAAGGGGGATAAGGGGAATCGAACCCTTTAGCTGCTGTTGACGCGAAAAAAAATAAAAAGGGAGAATGGGGCTGGGGGGAATCGAACACGCAATGCTGGGGAAAGAAAGAAGAGGAAAAATAAAGAAAAAAAATCTGAGGCATGGGAATCGAACTCACGACCTCAAGGCTGGAAATGGAGAGGGTCGAAAATGATTAATAAAGCAAGTGAGGTTGTGGGGGTTCGATCCCACGACCTCACTGTCAAAGACCCTTAGCATAGCAAAAATTAAATAAAAATTTGGAGGCTGTGGGGGTTCGAACCCACCACCTCACAGCCCCTAGCGAAATTGAATTAAAATAAGGAGGCTGTGGGGGTTCGAACCCACAACCTCCCTATTTCTGCGAATTAAATGACAAAAAAATAAAAGAGGCTGTGGGGGTTTGATCCCACAACCTCTTGGTTTAGGCGAGAATGGACAAGATGATGTTAATAAAAATAAAAAGGGGTTGTGGGGGGTCGAACCCACAACCCTTCGGCCAACTTAGGAGTAATATTAAATAGAAAATTAATCATTCGATATTAATATTGAGATTTAATTTAGAGTCATAATATTATGAATATTAGAAATAAAATCAATGAAAAATATAAATGATATCCAATTGATTCAAGACTTGGGTTTCCTTGCCCAAACTTCCGTATTGATACATAAGTCATACGTGAACAAAATATCCAAGAATAATGCCACATATTTAGATCGAAATCAAGATCTTGGCGATGCATAAGTCTTGTATCACATAATCTTAGAAAGATATGAATCACTTAGACGAAATATGAATGAAGCCTCATGGCTTGTATGTATAGACACATAAGTCTAACATACGTTCAAAAGTAAGTGAACCTAAGAGGTATGTAATGAAATGATGAACCCTGGAAGGGTTAAGTATGAGTGTAAGATACACTAAATGGCCAAGTGCATTGGCATATGATGAAATGAACATTCACGTAATAAGAGGTGAGTAACTATGAAAAGCAAAGGTGCCAATGATAATGAATGTGCTGACAACATGATATGAGGCTAATGTAAATGATGAGGGCAATCTCAAATGATCCTAAGTAAATGTTACCAATACGTACTCACCTATGAGAGTGTAAGATAATGAAGAGACCAGTCTCTATGAACACTCTAATGAAGGTATTTAGCTTAACACACTTAATACTAATGATGAGATGAGAAATCATCTAATGAGATGTGATGTCCTCATACTAGAAGCCAGCTTCCATGACGTATGAGATGAATGAAATGGAACTTTATACTGAGCAACGATAGACTAGCTATGAGCGGTGATGCCTTCTTTCGGGAAGGACGGAGGTTCACGTAACTCTCATGAGATGAGACTTTCCGGCATGCCGGGTATGGGTCTCCTTATATCTCCTAGTCTTCGAACCTATACTGCCAATATAGGGATCTGGCGGGGTTAAATTCCCATGTACGCTAGCATGTTTTTGGGTCACCTTGGCCGGTGATTCCACCTCTTTTCAGTGTGGGGGAGAAACTGGATTTCATGATGCTCACATGATCTATGTCGGTTAAAGTTGAAGTTCCCAATGAATGAATGAGTCCAGCCTCAAATGATACACATAATGAAATGAATGATATTAAAGGTGTCAGGATACGATAATCAAAGGTGAGTTAGATTCAAGTAATGACATTAGGTCATTCTTGGTCATTGCACAACGAACCTAATAAAAGTCTTAAACTACATACTAGGTATAGCTGGTGATTACACTGGCCTATGAACGAAATGAAATGAAGTACGTATGAACGAATGAAGAAGACTCTGTGTTTGCTAATGAAGATTCCCTAGTTGAGGTCCCATCTGTTGAGCCCTCATTTCTGGGATGTCTTAATGTCAAGTCCATGATTCCAAGGTCTCATGGCATATGAATGAATGATATGAAAGAAGTTATGTGCTACATGCAAAATGTATTGTATGCTATATGATATGTGCTATGTGCAAATGTGAACAATATGATGATGTATGTTATTTTCATGGCATCACTTTCTTAATCCAAATTTGGAAAGCTCATTTACTTTCCTAATCCAAATTTGGAAACTTTTCTAATCTCAATTTGGCAAGTCCACTGACTTGACTTTCAAAAAATCACGTTGTTAGGAAAGAGCTATTCTTTCTCATGCATGTCCTTGGTGTGTGCTTGAATATACCCATACTTAGTATAAGTGTGTACTAACCCTATACAAACTGTACTATTTTAGGTGCAGGCACAGGTGGACGATAGAGCTACAGGATCATCGCTGCAGTTATCCGGACGTCCAACATTCATCCGGTTTTGGTAGGTCCTCATGCTTTCAAGGATTCTACTGTTTTATATTCTAGCTTAGTTTTAGAGTTGAGCTAGTGGAGCATGTACCACTAGCGTTTCTTTCCTGTTTTTATTCAGACTATGTATTGGTGCCATTTTGGCAATTATACACTTGACATGAATTGAACTATTTCTTCAGTTGCTTATCTCTTAATCTTAGATGGTTGATGGTGAACAATTACGTATTAATGAGAATGTTTTTATAAGTATGTCAGGAAACAAAAAGTTTCAAATTTTCCGCTAAAATTAACCTACGTAAAGTAAGGATGACGTAAGTAGGCTTGTCTGCGACCTCTGAGAGGTCAACGACGCCGGTCTCGTCTGGGGTCTAGATTCCAGTCGTGACAAAGTTGGTATCAGAGCATTAGCTTAAATTACGAAAATAATAAGTTCACATCAACCACATTGAGTAGTATCTAAATCATGGTAGTGAAGTGCACCACTATCCTGGATTAGAGACTGCATGATGCGTAGGAAATATTTCCCTTCTTCTGATCTTATCGTACTTTTCCTAATGTCTGAGTTCTTGGTGTTATGAGCGTTTCTAACATCAATGCTTGTTGTTTTTCAGAGAATAAACACTAGGAGAGCTAATGGTCAGAGGAGAGGAGCAGCAGTTGCTGGGGGAAACCGAATTCCACCCCAGGCTCCAGCTGAAGGAGTGGCTGTGCCAGTTAATCCAGTTGGGTTGACTGATGCTGACGTGAGGGCATCTCTGGCCCAAATGGCACAGGCCATTACTATGCAGGCCCAAGCTATGACTGCCCAGGTCAACCGGAAGGATATTCAGAGGGAGAACCCACCGGTTCGTAGCATGGCTGACAGGCTGAGGGATTTCACGAGGATGAATCCTACTATTTTCACAGGGTCTAGGACATCAGAGGATCCCCAGGAGTTTGTGGATGATATTCATAAGATCCTGGTGGCTATGGGGGCCACTGATATTGAGAAGGCTGAGTTGGCTTCCTATCAGCTCAAGGATGTTGCACAGACTTGGTGCAAGATGTGGCAAGATAGTCGTGTCTTAGGTGGAGTGCCAGTCACATGGGAGCTGTTGAAGACAGCATTTCTGGAGAGATTCTTTCCCAGGGAGATGAGGGAGGCCAAGGTTGAGGAATACATCAACCTTAAACAAGGCTCTATGACAGTCAGGGAGTATTCCCTGAAGTTTGTTAAGCTGTCAAGGTATGTTATTTTCCCTAGTATTTAATAGCAAGAATGAGGATAATACTGAACTTTGTTGAAATCATCCAGGTATGCTACTTCCCTGGTTTCTAACAGCAGGGATGAGATGAGCAGGTTCCTCACAGGAATCAATGGAGACCTGAAGGAGGAGTGTCGATCTGCAATGCTCAATGATAATATGGATCTTTCCAGGTTGATGGTGCATGTCCAGCAGGTAGAGGACAGCCGCAGAAAGAGAGGTCTTCGTGATGATAGGAGGCCTAGGCCTCAAGATCAGGCAGGACCCAGTCATGGAGGCCACAAGAACAACTTTGGCGTCCGTGAGCTGCCAAGGTTCAAAAAGGGGCAACAAAGTTCTGGGAATTCTAATCCTCAGAGGAGTGTTACACCTAGAGGAGGCAGACCTGAGCCCAAGAAGGGCAATGGAGGTGAGATGCAGCGTCCTAAGAAGAATTGTGCTAAGTGTGGCCGTGCTCACAGTGGAGAGTGCAGACAGGGCACTAATGCCTGCTTCAGTTGTGGTAAGATTGAACACATGGTCAGATACTGTCCACAGAACAGAGGTCAGGCTGGAGGTAATACTCAGCCTAGGCCTAATCCACAGGGTGAAGCAGCAGCCGAGCCTCCTAAGAGGAACAGTTCTATGCCCTGAAAGGAGAGAGAGCAGGAGAAGTCCGCTGATGTGGTCACAGGTATGCTGC
>CM040625.1:53102628-53214020 GCA_022817965.1 Solanum lycopersicoides | reverse complement strand
TCACTCTCTTTACTCTTATTCACGATCTGCCTCAACCAAAGAAAGAAGAACAAACGTGAATGCTAAAGTTCATCAAGAACTTGAAAGCTAAAAACTCAAAAGCAGAATAGTCTTAAAACGAAAGGTAAAAATCAATATCTCGACGGATTTTTCTTGTTCTTCCGGTGGTGAAACTTTGGATTTGTGGGGAATAGGCAGCATGGTTTAATCATCTTTTGGAAGAACTTCAGGTATGGGTTTTCTTCTCTCTTGGTCCCTTTCCAAGAGGCCCCTCATTATTCAAGATAATCAATCCGAAACTAAGTTGTTCCCCATTGCATGTCCTTGTCCCTAGCTCCCAAATGACTTTGTAGGTTGGGTATTTTGTGCTGGTAGATTTAGGCATGTATGATATTTTATGTTGAATGTAAATATGTATGTGCATGAGATCACGAAAATGATGACTAAGGTGTAATAAAAAAAATTTGCAAGTGAGCACACGTTGGGAGTGGTTTTCACTGTTTTGGAGAGGTAAAGAGGCACGTTATTGCTTGCATTTTTTGTGCTAAACTTATGCTTAATATGCTGTTCATATGGTGTGTGAAATGGCAAGTTTTGAGTGCAAATGTTGTGTTAAATATACTCCATAAACCACACCTAAATAACGTACTAAGTAGTTGATGAAATGCCCTAACAAACTAGCATGAAAAGTTGAGTTAAGGAAGGTGAGAATTATAAAAAAAAAATCCAGATTTGTGTACTCAAAAATGAGGACTAAATCTGAGTTTTTAAGAGGAAATAAAATAGGTGAGGTCAATGGGAATTGAACCAAGACCTCACATGACAAGGGCTGAAAAATTTAAAACAAAATGTAAGGGGGCTAAGGGGAATCGAACCCTTAGCTGCTGTTGACGCGAAAAAAATAAAAGGAGAATGGGGCTGGGGGAATCGAACACGCAATGCTGGGAAAGAAAGAAGAGGAAAAATAAAGAAAAAAATGTGAGGCGTGGGAATCGAACCACGACCTCAAGGCTGGAAATGGAGAGGGGCGAAAATGATTAATAAAGCAAGTGAGGTTGTGGGGGTTCGATCCACGACCTCACTGTCAAGACCCTTAGCATAGCAAAATTAAATAAAAATTAGGAGGCTGTGGGGGTTCGAACCCACCACCTCACAGCCCCTAGCGAAATTGAATTAAAATAAGGAGGCTGTGGGGGTTCGAACCCACAACCTCCCTATTTCTGCGAATTAAATGACAAAAAATAAAAGAGGCTGTGGGGGTTTGATCCCACAACCTCTTGGTTTAGGCGAGAATGGACAAGATGATGTTAATAAAAATAAAAAGGGGTTGTGGGGGTTCGAACCCACAACCCTTCGGCCAACTTAGGAGTAATATTAAATAGAAAATTAATCATCTCGATATTAATATTGAGATTTAATTTAGAGTCATAATATTATGAATATTAGAAATAAAATCAATGAAAAATATAAATGATATCCAATTGATTCAAGACTTGGGTTTCCTTGCCCAAACTTCCGTATTGATACATAAGTCATACGTGAACAAAATATCCAAGAATAATGCCACATACTTAGATCGAAATCAAGATCTTGGCGATGCATAAGTCTTGTATCACATAATCTTAGAAAGATATGAATCACTTAGACGAAATATGAATGAAGCCTCATGGCTTGTATGTATAGACACATAAGTCTAACATACGTTCAAAAGTAAGTGAACCTAAGAGTATGTAATGAAATGATGAACCCTGAAGGGTTAAGTATGAGTGTAAGATACACTAAATGGCCAAGTGCATTGGCATATGATGAAATGAACATTCACGTAATAAGAGGTGAGTAACTATGAAAAGCAAAGGTGCTAATGATAATGAATGTGGTGACAACATGATATGAGGCTAATGTAAATGATGAGAGTAATCTCAAATGAGCCTAAGTAAATGTTACCAATACGTACTCACCTATGAGAGTGTAAGATAATGAAGAGACCAGACTCTATGAACACTCTAATGAAGGTATTGAGCTTAACACACTTAATACTAATGATGAGATGAGAAATCATGTAATGAGCTATGATGTCCTCATACTAGAAGCCAGCTTCCATGACGTATGAGATGGATGAAATGGAACTTTATACTGAGCACGATAGACTAGCTATGAGCGGTGATGCCTTCTTTCGGGAAGGACGGAGGTTCACGTAACTCTCATGAGATGAGACTGTCCGGCTTGCCGGGTATGGTTCTCCTTATATCTCCTAGTCTTCGAACCTATACTGCCAATATAGGGATCTGGCGGGGTTAAATTCCCATGTACGCTAGCATGTTTTTGGGTCACTTGGCCGGTGATTCCACCTCTTTTCGGTGTGGGGGAGACACTGGATTTCATGATGCTCACATGATCTATGTCGGTTAAAGTTAAAGTTCCCAATGAATGAATGAGGCCAGCCTCAAATGATACACATAATGAAATGAATGATAAAAGGTGTTAGGATAGGATAATCAAAGGTGAGTTAGATTCAAGTAATGACATTAGGTCATTCTTGGTCATTGCACAACGAACCTAATGAAAGTCTTAAACTACATCCTAGGTATAGCTGGTGATTACACTGGCCTATGAATGAAATGAAATGAAGTACGTATGAATGAATGAAGCAGACTCTGTGTTTGCTAATGAAGATTCCCTAGTTGAGGTCCCATCTGTTGAGCCCTCATTTCTGGGATGTCTTAATGTCAAGTCCATGATTCCAAGGTCTCATGGCATATGAATGAATGATATGAAAGAAGTTATGTGCTACATGCAAAATGTATGTATGCTATATGATATGTGCTATGTGCAAATGTGAAAATATGATGATGTATGTTATTTTCATGGCATCACTTTCTTAATCCAAATTTGGAAAGCTCATTTACTTTCCTAATCCAAATTTGGAAACTTTCCTAATCTCAATTTGGCAAGTCCACTGACTTGACTTTCCAAAAATCACGTTGTTAGGAAAGAGCTATTCTTTCTCATGCATGTCCTTGGTGTGTGCTTGCATATACCCATACTTAGTACAAGTGTGTACTAACCCTATACAAACTCTACTATTTTAGGTGCAGGCACAGGTGGACGATAGAGCTACAGGATCATCGCTGTAGTTATCCGGATGTCCAGCATTCATCCGGTTTTGGTAGGTCCTCATGCTTTCGAGGATGCTACTGTTTTATATTCTAGCTTAGTTTTAGAGTTGAGCTAGTGGAGCATGTTCCACTAGCGTTTCTTTCCTGTTTTTATTCAGACTATGTATTGGTGCCATTTTGGCAATTATACACTTGAAAGAATTGAACTATTTCTTTCAGTTGCTTATCTCTTAATGTTAGATGGTTGATGGTGAACAATTACGTATTAATGAGAATGTTTTTATAAGTATGTTAGGAAACAAAAAGTTTCAAATTTTCCGCTAAAATTAACCTATGTAAAGTAAGATGACGTAAGTAGGCTTGTCTGCGACCTCTGAGAGGTCAACGACGCCGGTCTCGTCTGGGGTCTAGATTCCAGTCGTGACAAAGTTGGTATCAGAGCATAGGTTAAATTACGAAAATAATAAGTTCACATCAACCACATTGAGTAGTTTCTAAGTCATGGTAGTGAAGTGCACCACTATCCTGATTAGAGACTGCATGATGCGTAGGAAAATTTCCCTTCTTCTGATCTTATCGTGCTTTTCCTAATGTCTGAGTTCTTGGTGTTATGAGCGTTTCTAACATCAATTGTTGTTTTTCAGAGAATGAACACTAGGAGAGCTAATGGTCAGAGGAGAGGAGAGCAGTGCTGGGGGAACCGAGTTCCACCCCAGGCTCCAGCTGAAGGAGTGGCTGTGCCAGTTAATCCAGCTGGGTTGACTGATGCTGAGGTGAGGGCATCTCTGGCCCAGATAGCACAGGCCATTACTATGCAGGCCCAGGCTATGACTGCCCAGGTCAACCGGCAGGATATTCAGAGGGAGAACCCACCGGTTCGTAGCATGGCTGACAGGCTGAGGGATTTCACGAGGATGAATCCTCCTATTTTCATAGGGTCTAGGACATCAGAGGATCCCCAGGAGTTTGTGGATGAGATTCATAAGATCCTGGTGGCTATGGGGGCCACTGATATTGAGAAGGCTGAGTTGGCTTCCTATCAGCTCAAGGATGTTGCACAGACTTGGTGCAAGATGTGGCAAGATAGCCGTGTCTTAGGTGGAGTGCCAGTCACATGGGAGCTGTTCAAGACAGCATTTCTGGAGAGATTCTTTCCCAGGGAGATGAGGGAGGCCAAGGTTGAGGAATTCATCAACCTTAAACAAGGCTCTATGACAGTCAGGGAGTATTCCCTGAAGTTTGTTAAGCTGTCAAGGTATGTTATTTTCCCTAGTATTTAATAGCAAGAATGAGGATAATACTGAACTTTGTTGAAATCATCCAGGTATGCTACTTCCCTGGTTTCTAACAGCAGGGATGAGATGAGCAGGTTCCTCACAGGAATCAATGGAGACCTGAGGAGGAGTGTCGATCTGCAATGCTCAATGATAATATGGATCTTTCCAGGTTGATGGTGCATGTCCAGCAGGTAGAGGAAGCCGCAGAAAGAGAGGTCTTCGTGATGATAGGAGGCCTAGGCCTCAAGATAGCAGGACCAGTCATGGAGGCCACAAGAACAACTTTGGCGTCCGTGAGCTGCCAAGGTTCAAAAGGGGCAACAAAGTTCTGGGAATTCTAATCCTCAGAGAGTGTTACACTAGAGGAGGCAGACCTGAGCCCAAGAAGGGCAATGGAGGTGAGATGCAGCGTCCTAAGAAGAATTGTGCTAAGTGTGGCGTGCTCACAGTGGAGAGTGCAGCAGGGCACTAATGCTGCTTCAGTTGTGGTAAGATTGAACACATGGTCAGATACTGTCCACCGAACAGAGGTCAGGCTGGAGTAATACTCAGCCTAGGCTAATCCACAGGGTGAAGCAACAACCGAGCCTCTAAGAGGAACATGTTCTATGCCCTGAAAGGCAGAGAGGAGCAGGAGAAGTCCGCTGATGTGGTCACAGGTATGCTGCAAGTGTTCTCAACTTCTGTTTATGCTTTACTTGATCAGGGTCTACACTTTCCTTGTAACTCCTCTGCTTGTTCTTACTTTTGAGATATTGCCTGAAGTTCTGCATGATCCTATAGTGGTTAGTACACCTTTAGGAAGAAAATGTAGAACTGATAGAGTATACAAGGATTGCCCAATAGTTATTAGTGGAAAAACTATGTGTGCAAACTTGGTTGAGTTACCCATGCATGATTTAGATGTTATTCTTGGCATGGTTTGGCTTCACAGTTGTTATGCTTGCTTGGACTGTCGTAGTAGAGTGGTGAGATTTCGCTTCCTAATGAAGAAGAGTTAGTCTGGGAGGGGTACAATTCGAGTCGTCCTAACCCTTGATTTCTAACCTTAAGGCCAATAAATGATGTCCAAGGGTTATTGTGTCATCTTGTGAGTGTTAATGATCTAGATCATGACATTCCTTCCATAGACTCAGTACCTGTAGTGAATGAGTTCTTAGATGTGTTTCCTGATGATTTGCCTGGAGTCCTCCCTTCGAGAGATTGACTTTTGTATCGATTTAGAACCCGATACTAAACCAATCTCAATTCCTCCTTACAGAATGGCTCCAGCTGAACTCAAAGAGTTGAAGCTGCAGTTAAAAGATCTCACTACAAGGGTTTCATTCAGCCGAGCATATCCCCTTGGGGGCTCCATGTTGTTTGTAAAGAGAAAGATGGAACCCTTAGAATGTGTATCGATTATCGGCAGCTCAACAAAGTCACTATAAAGAATAAGTATCCACTCCCCAGAATAGATGATTTGTTCGATCAACTCTAAGGGTCTAGTTTCTTCTCTAAGATTGATCTTCGTTCAGGGCATCATCAGCTTAGGGTTAGGGATGGAGATATCCCAAAGACACCCTTTCGTACCCGCTATGTCACTATGAGTTTTTAGTCATGTCATTTGGTCTCACGAATGCACCTGCTGCATTTATGGATCTCATGAATAGGGTCTTCCGTGAATACCTTGACTCTTTCGTCATAGTATTCATTGATGACATTCTCATCTACTCTAAGACCAAGGAAGAGCATGAACAACATTTGAGACTAACCTTGCAGGTACTTAGACAACATCAGTTGTATGCCAAATTCAGCAAATGTGAATTCTGGCTGAGATCAGTGACCTTCCTGGGTCATGTTGTGTCCGATCAGGGCGTGGAGGTGGATCCCAGGAAGACTGAGTCTGTGAAGAACTGGCCAAAGCCTCTTACTCCTACTGACATCCGTAGCTTTTTGGGATTGGCTGGTTACTACCGCAGGTTTGTGGAGGGCTTTTCTTCCATTGCTGCCCCAATTGACAGCTTTGACTAAGAAGAAAGCCAAGTTTGAATTGACGGAGACTTGTGAGAAGAGTTTCCAGGAGCTCAAAGACAGACTCACTTCAACCCCGGTGCTTACTTTGCCTAAGTGTGGTAAGAATTACACTGTTTATTGTGATGCATCTAGGGTTGGTTTGGGTTGTGTTCTTATGCAGGTTGGTAAGGTGATAGCCTATGCATCTAGACAGCTCAAGGTTCATGAGAAGAATTATCCCACTCATGACCTGGAGTTGGCAGCTGTGGTGTTTGCACTGAAGCTGTGGAGGCATTATCTGTATGGAGTGCATGTAGATGTGTTCACAGACCATAAGAGTCTCCAGTACGCGTTCACACAGAGGGAGTTGAATCTAGGTCAGCGGAGATGGTTGGAGCTGTTGAAGGATAATGACATGAATGTGCACTACCATCCAGGTAAGGCTAATGTTGTAGCTGATGCTTTGAGCAGGATGATCATGGGAAGTACATCTCACGTTGAGGATGAGAAGAAGGAGTTGGTTAAAGATGTACACAGACTGGCCAGACTGGGTGTGCGTTTGGTTGACTCCACTAGTGGGGATGTTTCAGTTCATCCCAGTTCTGAATCATTCTTGGTAGTTGAAGTCAAGCAGGGTCAGCATCTAGATCCTTTGTTGATGGAACTGAAGGACTGAGTGCTGATGATGATGGATGAGTCTTTCGCTTTGGGAGGTGATGGCATAATTTGGTATCAGGACAGGCTGTGTGTGCCAGATGTGGATGATTTGCGGACCAGGATTGTTGCAGAGGCCCATGGTTCCAGATATTCTATACATCCAGGTTCCACCAAGATGTATCATGATCTCAAGCAGATTTATTGGTGGGATGGCATAATGAAGGACATTGCAGAATATGTGGCCAAGTGTCCTAATTGTTAGCAGGTTAAGGCAGAGCATCTTAAGCCTGGTGGTCTGACTCAGATTATTGAGGTTCCGACATGGAAATGGGAGGCCATTAATATGTGGTTGGGCTTCGAGGACTAGGAGGCAGCATGACTCTATATGGGTTATTTGGACAGATTGACTAAGTCTGCCCACTTTATCCTGTGAAGTCTACTTACAGAGCCGAGGATTATGCGAGACTCTACATTGATGAGATTGTGAGATGGCATGGGATTCCCTTGTCTATTATTTCAGACAGAGGAGCTCAGTTTACTTCTCTTTTTGGAGATCTTTCCAGAAGAGCTTGGGCACGCAGGTGAAGCTTAGCACTGCCTTTCACCCTCAGACAGATGGGCAGGCAGAGCGCACCATACAAATTGGAGGATATGTTGAGAGCGTGTGTGATTGACTTCAGAGGTAACTGGGATGACCATCTGCCTTTGATAGAGTTTCGTATAATAATAGCTATCACTCCAGCATTGGGATGGCACCGTTTGAGGCACTGTATGGTAGGAGGTGTAGATCTCCAGTCGGGTGGTTCGAGGTTGGAGAGTCATCCATTTTGGGTCCGGAGATCATTCATGAGGCCTTAGAGAAGGTCAGAATGATTAGGGACAGGTTGACAACTGCTTACAGTCGGCAGAAGTCATATGCTGATAACAGAAAGCGGCCCTTAGAGTTTGATGTTTGTGACCAGGTTTACTTGAAAATATCGCCTATGAAAGGGGTGATGAGATTTGGTAGAAAAGGGAAGCTGAGTCCGAGGTATGTTGGGCCATATGAGATCCTACAGCGTGTGGGCGAGGTAGCCTATGAGTTAGCATTGCCTACAGAACTAGCTTCTGTTCATCCTGTCTTTCTTGTCTCTATGTTGAAGAAGTGCCTGTTGAAGGTTTGGGGGTTGGTGAAGACTTATCTTATGAGGAGGTACCTGTTGAGATCTTAGACAGACAGATCAAGCGGCTGAGGAACAAGGAGATTTCCACAGTGAAGGTATTGTGGAGAAATCATCTTGTTGAGGGTGCTACGTGGGAAGCTGAGGCCGACATGAGGGCCCGCTACCCTCACCTGTTCAGCTCTTGAGGTTAGACTTCATACTCTTAAACCTATGTTTCCTTATTGCCCCGTATTTTTGTGCTATTGATTGACTGTGTATAGTGATTTTATTATGATCTGACTGGCATTACGACGTGAAGTAGTAGTGTCATTCGGGGACGAATGTTCCTAAGGGGGGGATAATGTAACAACCCTAAAAATGAATAGGAGCAAGACTTAGGTTGTCAAGAATGCTTGCGATTAGACCAAGGTTCACACAGACTGATACGCGTAGAACCAGACCTCAGAACCCTTACTACGACCAAGACAACTAACTTGGGGAGTTAGTTGAGCTTGGAAAGGTTGGAACCAACCAAGTAAGACTCTCAAAAATGAAGATTTAATCGAAGTAGTCTTTACCGGACTTAAAAAGAAGAAATTTTAAGTTTTGAGGGTCTAGGGGTAAAATGGTCTTTTACCAGGCTAAGGGTAATATCGTAATTACCCTAAATATATAAATAGTTAATTATCTAATATGGTGGAGGGGCAATTTGGGTAGAAAGGGCCGAAATTGGCCCTTTGGGTGAAATCTTGGTCCACCCGGGTTCGAACCTAGGTGGGAGCAATGATTTAACTTGATTTATTTTAATTTGTGAATTAATTTAATTAATTAATATTTAATAGCTGATTTAAGAAAGAGGAAAAGTCAGATTTTTATTTGTTAATTATTATTTAATCCTAATATGACTAAGTCTCTCCCTTATCTCCTAATCCTAAGTCAACTCTCCCACACGTTTCTCACTCTCTTTACTCTTATTCACGATCTGCCTCAACCAAAAGAAAATAATAACAAACGTGAATGCGAAAGTTCATCAAGAACTTGAAAGCTAAAAACTCAAAAGCAGAATAGTCTTAAAAAGGAAAGGTAAAAATCAATATCTCGACGGATTTTGCTTGTTCTTCCGGTGGTGAAACTTTGGATTTGTGGGGAATAGGCAGCATGGTTTAATCATCTTTTGGAAGAACTTCAGGTATGGGTTTTCTTCTCTCTTGGTCCCTTTCCCAAGAGGCCCCTCATTATTCAAGATAATCAATCCGAAACTAAGTTGTTCCCCATTGCATGTCCTTGTCCCTAGCTCCCAAATGACTTTGTAGGTTGGGTATTTTGTGCTGGTAGATTTAGGCATGTATGATATTTTTATGTTGAATGTAAATATGTATGTGCGTAAGATGACGAAAATGATGACTAAGGTGTAATCAAAAAAAAAAATTGCAAGTGAGCACACGTTGGGCAGTGGCGTTTTAGTCACTGTTTTGGAGGGGTAAAGAGACACGTTATTGCTTGCATTTTTTGTGCTAAACTTATGCTTAATATGCTGTTCATATGGTGTGTGAAATGGCAAGTTTTGAGTGTAAATGTTGTGTTAAATATACTCCATAAACCACACCTAAATAACGTACTAAGTAGTTGATGAAATGCCCTAAGAAACTAGCATGAAAAGTTGAGTTAAGGAAGGTGAGAATTATAAAAAAAAAAGATTTGTGTACTAAAAATGAGGATTAAATCTGAGTTTTTAAGAGGAAATAAAATAGGTGAGGTCAATGGGAATTGAACCCAATACCTCACATGACCAAGGGGCTGAAAAATTTAAAACAAAATGTAAGGGGGCTAAGGGGAATCGAACCCCTTAGCTGCTGTTGACGCGAAAAAAAATAAAAAGGGAGAATGGGGCTGGGGGGAATCGAACACGCAATGCTGGGGAAAGAAAGAAGAGGAAAAATAAAGAAAAAAAAATGTGAGGCGTGGGAATCGAACCACGACCTCAAGGCTGGAAATGGAGAGGGGCGAAAATGATTAATAAAGCAAGTGAGGTTGTGGGGTTCGATCCCACGACCTCACTGTCAAAGACCCTTAGCATAGCGAAAATTAAATAAAAATTAGGAGGCTGTGGGGGTTCGAACCCACCACCTCACAGCCCCTAGCGAAATTGAATTAAAATAAGGAGGTGTGGGGGTTCGAACCCACAACCTCCCTATTTCTGCGAATTAAATGACAAAAAAATAAAAGAGGCTGTGGGGGTTTGATCCCACAACCTCTTGGTTTAGGCGAGAATGGACAAGATGATGTTAATAAAAATAAAAAGGGGTTGTGGGGGTTCGAACCCACAACCCTTCGGCCAACTTAGGAGTAATATTAAATAGAAAATTAATCATTCGATATTAATATTGAGATTTAACTTAGAGTCATAACATTATGAATATTAGAAATAAAATCAATGAAAAATATAAATGATATCCAATTGATTCAAGACTTGGGTTTCCTTGCCCAAACTTCCGTATTGATACATAAGTCATACGTGAACAAAATATCCAAGAATAATGCCACATATTTAGATCGAAATCATGATCTTGGCATATATACAAGATGCATAAGTCTTGTATCACATAATCTTATAAAGATATGAATCACTTAGACGAAATATGAATGAAGCCTCATGGCTTGTATGTATAGACACATAAGTCTAACATACGTTCAAACGTAAGTGAACCTAAGAGGTATGTAATGAAATGATGAACCCTGGAAGGTTTAAGTATGAGTGTAAGATACACTAAATGGCCAAGTGCATTGGCATATGATGAAATGAACGTTCACGTAATAAGAGGTGAGTAACTATGAAAAGTAAAGGTGCTAATGATAATGAATGTGGTGACAACATGATATGAGGATAATGTAAATGATGAGGGAAATCTCAAATGAGCCTAAGTAAATGTTACCAATACGTACTCACCTATGAGAGTGTAATATAATGAAGAGACCAGTCTCTATGAACACTCTAATGAAAGGTAATTGCCTTAACACACTTAATACGAATGATGAGATGAGAAATCATCTGATGAGCTATGATGTCCTCATACTAGAAGCCAGCTTCCATGACGTATGAGATGAATGAAATGGAACTTTATACTGAGCATCGATAAACTAGCTATGAGCGGTGATGCCTTCTTTCGGGAAGGACGGAGGTTCACGTAACTCTCATGAGATGAGACTTTCCGGCATGCCGGGTATGGGTCTCCTTATATCTCCTAGTCTTCAACCCTATACTGCCAATATAGGGATCTGGCGGGGTTAAATTCCCATGTACGCTAGCATGTTTTGGGGTCACCTTGGCCGGTGATTCCACCTCTTTTCGGTGTGGGGTAGACACTGGATTTCATGATGCTCACATGATCTATGTCGGTTAAAGTTGAAGTTCCCAATGAATGAATGAGGCCAGCCTCAAATGATACACATAATGAAATGAATGATATTAAAGGTGTCAGGATAAGATAATCAAAGGTGAGTTAGATTCAAGTAATGACATTAGGTCATTCTTGGTCATTGCACAACGAACCTAATAAAAGTCTTAAACTACATCCTAGGTATAGCTGGTGATTTCACTGGCCTATGAATGAAATGAAATGAAGTACGTATGAATGAATGAAGAAGACTCTGTGTTTGCTAATGAGGATTCCCTAGTTGAGGTCCCATCTATTGAGCCCTCATTTCTGGGATGTCTTAATGTCAAGTCCATGATTCCAAGGTCTCATGGCATATGAATGAATGATATGAAAGAAGTTATGTGCTACATGCAAAATGTATTGTATGCTATATGATATGTGCTATGTGCAAATGTTATGTGCGGTGTGCAAATGTGAACAGTATGATGATGTATGTTATTTTCATGGCATCACTTTCTTAATCCAAATTTGGAAACTTTCCTAATCTCAATTTGGCAAGTCCACTGACTTGACTTTCCAAAAATCACGTTGTTAGGAAAGAACTATTCTTTCTCATGCATGTCCTTGGTGTGTGCTTGCATATACCTATACTTAGTACAAGTGTGTACTAACCCTATACAAACTCTACTATTTTAGGTGCAGGCATAGGTGGACGATAGAGCTATAGGATCATCGCTGCAGTTATCCGGATGTCCAGCATTCATCCGGTTTTGGTAGGTCCTAATGCTTTCGAGGATGCTAGTGTTTTATATTCTAGCTTAGTTTTAGAGTTCAGCTAGTGGAGCATGTACCACTAGCGTTTCTTTCCTTTTTTTTCAGACTATGTATTGGTGCCATTTTGGCAATTATACACTTGATATGAATTGAACTATTTCTTTCAGTAGCTTATATCTTAATGTTAGATGGTTGATGGTGAACAATTACGTATTAATGAGAATATTTTTATAAGTATGTTAGGAAACAAAAAGTTTCAAATTTTCCGCTAAAATTAACCTATGTAAAGTAAGGATGACGTAAGTAGGCTTGTCTGCGACCTCTGAGAGGTCAACGACGCCAGTCTCGTCTGGGGTCTAGATTCCAGTCGTGACACTAACTCCCACAAAAGAATTGATTTGACACTAATTATCTTGTATATTGTTGAATTTGTGTATGTATGTCGTGAAGTGCTCAATCCACAATAGTTACCGAGTAGGAGCATTGAGTGGGAGTAGTAGTATGAGATGCTATTCTCACATTGCACTTGGTATGACCTATACCTACTATGGGAGAAGAGTACCTTCCTGAAATCCGTGTGAATGAGTACTATGGTGTAGTGTTATGGAGATTATTGTGGAGTACATTAGTAAATGGAATCCATTAGGAGTACTAAGTGGGAGTGATAGTATGGGATGCTACTCTAACATTGCACTTGGTATGACCTATATTTCCATGAGTGTTTTGCATATGATAGCCAAGGGCGTGGATTTGATTTCCAACGAAGTAAGCCTAAGATTTGGTAATTTTAAGGGTCGCTTTGGTGTGCTTTGAAGGGAGGTGTAAAGAAAATCCCTTCTTAGCTCACCTTAGGGAGTCTTAGGATAACCTTGGGTTAGGGCAATTTCAAAGGAAAAGAGTTCATATGACTTGGACCGTGCCATTCACTCTAAGGTCTCCATTGTAAGAATCAATTATGTTCACTGTGATGCTTTATTCAATTTTCTTTGTAAGTTTAGTAAGTTCATTGAAATATTCCTTTTGATTACTCTAAGTTTTGGTAAAGTTGCCGTAAAGTGTTGATTGTCGATTCTTATGTTGGTTTGTTTCTAGATTCATGAATATTGCTTTAATTGCATGAAAAGTTATTTTTACTAAAGTGTCCCTTTTCGTATGTTTTTGCATATGCCATACTTAGTACATTGTTGTACTAACCCCATACTTTTATATACCTTATGAGTATAGGTTGGAAACCTTTTTGGAGGATCGGAGTTGAAGCTTGGGAATTCTATCTCTCAAGAATTGGGTATGTCCTCATATATTCGAGGACATAGCTTTATGTTTCTTAGTTTCTTTATGAAGACTTAAAAATGTATTTACTTTTATTGTAAAGGGGCCGTGTCCCTAAGATTTTGAAGTTGTGTCCTTAAGTTGGCTTGTGACGATAATATTTCCTAGTATTTATGAAAAGACTTTTATTATTATTATTATCGTGAAAAGTTTTGATTCTACACCAGTTTTCATGCTTTTGTTATGAATGCTAGTTAGAGGGCTTGTACGAGACCCCAAAGGGGTCAAGTACGCCAGGTCATGATTCGAAGGTTTTCCCTAACTTTTAGGGGTGCTTTCGGGTCGTGACAGACTTGGTAATAGAGTATAAGGTTTTGGGATATAGTTTAAGGTCTGAAAGTCTCACAAGCCACATCTAGTAGTATCTTGGTCATTGGTGTGAGTCGCGCACATCCATGGACAAGAGTCTATAGGATGCTAGAAGTTTCACTTTCTTCTCTATTCTAGTATCGTTCCTTAGATTTGAGTATATAAGGTGTCTATCTCAACCTCTTCTTTTTGTGTTTTTAGGACATGAATACGAGGAGATCGACCGCTAGAAGGGAGGAGGGAGGTGTACCAAATGAGAGAGTCCTTCCCCGTGTTGACAAAGTTCCTATTGTTGGCTTAGGGGAGGAAAATGAGGAGGTTCCTCTTCAAGAACCTCAAGTGCCTCCGGAACCTCAAGTGCCTCCTATGCCTCAAGCTCCTTTTGTTGAGGGTGATATGACTAATGCGTAGTTGAGGGCTGCCATAATGAACTTGACCCAACTCATGACGGCTCAAGCTCAAGTTGTCAACAATCACTTGTGGGCCAAGCTAACCAAGGAGATAGGCCCCAACCAAATGCTAGTACTCCCGCTTCTAGCATTCGGGATTTCATGAGGATGAACCCTCCTACTTTTCATGGCACTAACCCAACCTAGAGTAGCTAGGTGGGGAAGTCAAATTAATCCTTGTTCATACATAGGATTCTATGGTACGAAATGGGCCACTTCAAATAGGTTCATTGCTCCGGCCCAGAATACGATTAATCCAGCATGGGCTACATGAGCCCCTAGTAGTTTACCGGATAAATTGAGTTGTCGGGAATTCCCGGCCCACCAAGCGAAACTTGTGCTTTCTTGGTCACGACCAGCTAAGGCTAAAGTTCCATTAAAGAGCCTTTCCACGTGGTAGAACCTCCTCAGGGAATATAAGGTTTTCATGAGGCAGATCTTGAGCCGCAATCCAAGCGCGAATACCTTCGTTTAAGAGAATATTTTAGGTGTAGAAAGTCTCAAATTCAGGATCTTCCGCTGCGCGAATTTCATGAGAAACGAAGTCATAGGCACGTAGGTTTAGCGCTAGGTGGATGAAGATCCACAAGGCTTCATAGATGAGGTTTTCAAGGTGGTAGATGCTATGGGTGTGACCCCTAGGGAGAAAGCGGAATTGGCCGCTTACCAACTTAAGGATGTTGCTCAAGTGTGGTATGAGCAATGGAGGGGTGAGAGACCCTTCGAAAGAGGACCGGTTGATTGGGAGGAATTCAAAGAGGCTTTCCTAGATAGATTCTTTCCTTTAGAGTGGAGGGAGAAGAAGGTGGTTGAATTCATGAACCTCCGTCAAGGGGGAATGAGTGTGCAAGAGTACTCTCTCAAATTCACCCAACTCTCTAAGTATGCCCCAACCATGGTGGCCAACCCTAGGGCTAGGATGAACAAGTTTGTGATGGGCGTGTCTAGCTTGGTGTAAAAAGAGTGTCATACGGCTATGCTTCTTAATGACATGGATATCTCTAGGCTCATGGTTTATGAACAACAAATTGAGGAGTCCAAAATTAGGGAGATAAGGCAAGAGGGTAAGAGACCTAGGTCGGATGATTATAGTCACCAAAGGCCTAAGAAGAGGTTTTATCCCCAAGATTCTTCTATGGGAAACAAGGATAGGGCTCCCAATCAACTTTCTCAAGGTGGTGGTCATTCCTATGAAAGGGCTAGGTGCCCTACTTGTGGCAAGCAACATGGGGGTAAATGTCTTGCCCGATCGGATGGTTGTTTTGCATGTGGTAATAAAGGCCACAAGATGAGGGACTGCCCAAACCTTAAATCAAGGGGGAGAGATGTCAATCAAGCTTCCCTAGATCCTAATGGTCCCAAGAAGAACCCTTCCTATGGGATGGGGGCTAGAAAGGATAATTAATCTGGATTGATGGTTTTGGTACGTCTCAACTCTTTGTTATTGTTGCTTTTGTGTTATGAGATGAGTTTATATGGTTTTATAGTTCATATGATCATGTTATCTTGATAAATTGCTCAAAGAGTGGAATTTTGAATGTTTTGTATGTTTGGCGGTGTTACAGTGAATGTTCTCTGTGAAAAATTTGCAATTTGAGAAAAATTTGCCTTGCCTTAATTGAAGTTTAAATATGTGCAAAATTGTTGTATATGAGCACGTTTAATGTTGGAGAAGGTAGTTCCTCCATAAAACAAGTTTAAGGTTGTGTTTTGACTTTGTGAGTTTGGCAAAAGTTGTCTATGTTGATAAGTGTTGAAAGTGTGAAATGATGTTCCTTGCTAATTGATGCTTTGATTTTGATGTTTTGATCATGATCTAAGTGAATTATATGATGCTAAGAGAGTCCTTGTTGTTCTTAAAAATTTAAGTGTCATTCGAGGACGAATATTATTCCAAGTGGGGGAGAATATAACGCCCCAAAATGAACTAAGGTGAACTAGAGCCTCATGATTGTTTCTTGAGTTGATTTTAAGTTAAACAGAGTTAGTTTAGTGTCCTTAGGCAGTGTGCAATATTTCGTGAAGTTTGGAGGTCAAACGACCGAGAACGTCCAAGGCATTCGAAAGATATGCCTTGAGTCGGCCTTGTACGTCTAGACGAGTTTCGTCGAGTTTTATGTGTTCGTTTTGGATGAAATTCATGTGAGAGGTTTTAAACTTATATATGATCATATTTGTGTTGGAAACGTCCGGGAAATTTTCCCCAAGGACCATCGAAGGGTCCTTGAGGAAGGACCCAAAACCTGGTAAGCAGACTGTCCCAAGAAGCCTTGGCGACAGAGCAGTCGACGGCCTGTCATGGCTGTGACGCCCCGTCACAAGGTTCCGTCGTGGGGGACTTGTTCAAGGGTGTAGAGGGTACCCTTTGCAAGCCACTAAATCTTGCAACGGATGGTCAGGACGGGCCGTTGCACCCGTGACGCCCCGTCACAAGCATGTCGTCGCAAGCCTTGTCCCTGTGAGCAGATTTTTCTGCCAAGTCAGGGGTGAACTTGTAAATTCACCCCACGTCTAAATAAGAGTTTGGAAGGTTTTTTAAGGGATTTTTAGGTTATATTAAATGAGTTTTAAACCTTAGACCTAGACAAGACTCCACTCACTTCAAAATTCAACTCTCTCTCTAAAGACAAACTCTCTCAAGACTCCATTGGAAGCTAGAAGTCAAGGAAGGAAAGGAGGGCTGCCTTGGACTTGTTTCTTCATTAAAATTACTGGATTTCCTTCTCTTAAAGGTATGGTATCCATTCTTGAATATCTTTTCATTCAAGAAGCCAATTTCCAAAATGGTTTTCAAAAGGGTTTCTAAACTCAATCTTCTTCTAACTTTGATTTCTAGTATGGGTCTTCTTGTATTTAAGTTCTAATGGTTTAAATGTATTTATCTTGGTTTGAATTGATGATTTTGATGTTAAAACTCCATGAAACTCTTGTTTATGCATACTTCAACTTTTGACTTAAAAAAAATGGGTTATGTGAGCATGATTTGAGTAAGGTATGAACTTGGGTCTTCTTGTGTATGTCATGTTGGTGTAGCTACTGCCCTAAGGGCCTTAATATGGTGAAATGTTGATAAATTGATTATGGGTGATGATGGTTTGAATTGTTGATGAGTTGTTCTCATTGTATATTTCTTATTATGAATTTCTATTTGAGTGGTATGGTCCACATTATGGGTGGCGGTGCTAATTGATGAGCTTGATGTTGTTTAGTATGTGTTGAGTAGGTAATCTTGAAGGTCTAATATGTTGAATGAAGATATATTGTATATGGGTCTTCTATTGTGTTTGGTGTAGCTTGAATTGCATGCTTGACCTAGCTTATGTCTAAATAAAGTATATGATTATGAGAAGCATGTAGAGTGTGTAACTCGATGAATCGAGGTTAAAGTATGCGTAGAACTTGTTGATAATGAGATGATGTTTATATGTATGGTGTACACATGTACACACACACTTTAAAGAATGTATTATACCAAGTTGAGCAAAAAGGGGAATCTTGAGGTTGACACACTTTGTGAGTTGAGATGTAGTGTCTAGTAGCAACCTCTCCATTCCTAGTGAGCATTCTAAGATAGACTATTATATTGAGAAATCCGCGGAGAGTTATGCCTAGCACCGAGAGGATATAAAGGGGAGGTGGATTGCACTTCGTGAGTTGAGATGTTGTAATCCAAAGTACCTCGTGAGATGAGTACTCCTCGTTAGTAGAGAGTGAGTTACTTAGTAGAAATCTCCTTATCCCTTAACTATGTGCCCGCATAGGTGTAGCTATTGGAAAAGCCGTGTAAACGCTAAGAATCATGACCTTATACTAGGCAAGTAAGGATCCCTCATCCGATAGGGGTTAATATCGGAATTCCATGTCTAGCTCTCATGGTATTTGTCGGTTAAGCTAACTCCCACAAAAGAATTGATTTGATAGTAATTATCTTGTATTTTGTTGAATTTGTGTATGTATGTCGTGAAGTGCTCAATCCACATTAGTTACCGAGTAAGAGCATTGAGTGGGAGTAGTAGTATGGGATGCTATTCTCACATTGCACTTGGTGTGACCTATACCTTCTAAGGGAGAAGAGTACCTTCATGAAATCCGTGTGAATGAGTACTATGGTGTAGTGTTATGGAGGATTATTGTGGAGTACTTGAGTAAATGGAATCCATTAGGAGTACTAAGTGGGAGTGGTAGTATGGGATGCTACTCTAACATTGCACTTGGTATGACCTATATTTCCATGAGTGTTTTGCATATGATAGCCAAGGGCGTGGATTTGATTTCCAACGAAGTAAGCCTAAGATTTGGTAGTTTTAAGGGTCGCTTTGGTGTGCTTTGAAGGGAGGTGTAATGAAAATCCCTTCTTAGCTCACCTTAGGGAGTCTTAGGATAACCTTGGGTTAGGGCAATTTCAAAGGAAAAGAGTTCATATGACTTGGACTGTGCCATTCACTGTAAGGTCTCCATTGTAAGAATCGATTATGTTCACTGTGATGCTTTATTCAATTTCCATTGTAAGTTTAGTAAGTTCATTGAAATATTCTTTTTGATTACTCTAAGTTTTGGTAAATTTGCCGTAAAGTGTTGATTGTCGATTCTTATGTTGGTTTGTTTCTAGATTCATGAATATTGCTTTAATTGCATGAAAAGTTATTTTTACTAAAGTGTCCCTTTTCGTATGTTTTTGCATATGCCATACTTACGACATTGTTGTACTAACCCAATACTTTTATATACCTTATGAGTATAGGTTGGAAGCCTTTTTGGAGGATCGGAGTTGAAGCTTGGGAATTCTATCTCTCAAGAATTAGGTATGTCCTCATATATTCGAGGACATAGCTTTATGTTTCTTAGTTTCTTTATGAAGACTTAAAAATGTATTTACTTTTATTGTAAAGGGTCCGTGTCCCTAAGATTTTTAAGTTGTGTCCTTAAGTTGGCTTGTGACGATAAGATTTCCTAGTATTTATGAAAAGACTTTTATTATTATTATTATCGTGAAAAGTTTAATTCCGCACTATTTTTCATGCTTTATGTTATGAATGCTAGTTAGAGGGCTTGTACGAGACCCTAAAAGGGTCAAGTACGCCCGGTCATGATTCGAAGGTTTTCCCTAACTTTTAGGGGGTGCTTTCGGGTCGTGACAAGGTACACGACCCTTAACAACATAAAATATAATCTAACTATTACATAAACTTAAATAACATCTTGACATAGGCAACCCTTGAATCATAAGGGTTCCTTTACATGAACTTGTGAGATCTATCCAAGCTCTTCATTCTTAGAGACATCCTTTATCCATCAACACCTAAACTTTGTGTAAAAAGATGAAGAAAAATGGTATTAGTACAAGAATGCACTATGTATGGCAACAATGCAAAAACATGCATTTAAAGAGAACATTTCATTTGAAATCATGCATAATGTCTTTTTAGTAAACTTCATGAACATAGGCACATTTAATATCAATATAGTTCACACACATCATATAGACATGGATACCCATCAAAAGAGCATATAAAGTCATTTGTCATACCATTAGGATATTCAGTATATACAATACATTACCTCTCTTTTATTTTACTTCTTTCCTTAAGTAATTCCATGTGTACTTAGTACAATGTATCACGTTGAGAACATCTTACAGTAGTCTATCACAGATATGCTTCATAAACATAACCACATGCATATAAAAGTCCTAAGCTATTCATATACATAAGATTCACATAAGGACCATAACCTTAGACAACTCCCAAGTCACACTAGTGTCATGCGTAGGTAGCATCCTATAATATTACTTTCACCAACTGTACCCAAGAATTCACGATAGACTTGGCAAGACATAATCAACAAGTCATAACACTTTCATTTATAACTAGACATACAACACATACTATTTAGAATCATATAAGGACTCTTTCCTTTACTACAACTTTAGTCATAACTCATTTAGTTCATACCATAAGTAAACCACTCTCACAACTACTTTACAAGCTTACTTGTGTCATGTACAGATGTAGTTCCATACCCCCATATATACTAAGTAAACCTATTTAGAATCCATAATTGTAATTCACACACATACACATAATTCATGTATTAACATAGCAAACTCACTTAACAATGCATTCATGCAATTCATACATACCATCACATAAGTCTTACTTGCATACATGTACTAATCTTATCCTTTTTTGAAGTTCACTTGTGCAATGCATGGGTAGAGGCCATAGTCCTACCTATACTAAGTAATCTTCTCAAGAAGTTCTTAATAGTGTTCATAATCTTATCTTAGTTAATTTCTTACTTTGGAAGACTTAGCCATAACTGACATAGACAATGTGAGCTACATGGAATCTGGTGTTCTCCTCCCACACCGAAAAGAGAGGGTTAACACTTGCCTAAGGTTTAACCAATGATACATAGCTATCTAGGTGGTATCCACAAGCTATAACCTACGGCTGCACGTAGTCATGGAATATGGAGATTGGATCTTGAAACCTAGATTTACTAGCTTGGAGGTTTACATTTCATGAAACAACATCTATGCTGGGAACCCGAACTTGCTAAACATTAAGGTTCTTTTGTGGGGAGCTGGACTGACTAAACGTGAAGACCCTACTCTGATTTGTCATGTTCACTCGGTGCTAGGCTTTAACTTCCTTTTAAATATATTTAAGCCATTGGTGTATTAATTTATAAACAAGGCTTTAGGAGCTTGATCTTTCAAACATCATGTAGCTCAAAGGACTCTAATATGAGAATTTCCTTTCATCATAGACCCTAATTCATGTGAGAAATTCCTTTCATATATTCATACAATCATATATCATGTGTGTGTATACAATGTGAGATTTTTCTTCACATAAATACTTCTAATAACAAATGTTCATAACTTCATTAATCAGATACTTCACATGCATAGAAATAGGTAATGATGTATAGGAGAAATGTCCTTTCCTTAATCATCATGAATCTATCCTTTTCATAGTAATGCATGAAGTATGTGTGTACATTGGTCAACATTATCACATAATGGCTATAGAATAACCTTGAGGAAGCCACCATTTAAAGATCACAATAAAGGTAAAACATTCCTCAAGTCTCAAGTCATACATACACATAGAGTATTAATGACTATAGACTACACACTCACAAAAGTTCATTCTTTC
Source organism: Solanum lycopersicoides (assembly GCA_022817965.1). Lineage (NCBI taxonomy): Eukaryota > Viridiplantae > Streptophyta > Magnoliopsida > Solanales > Solanaceae > Solanum > Solanum lycopersicoides. The sequence continues at coordinate 53,192,432 of CM040625.1, read as the reverse complement.
ACTATTTATCACTTATCCCCAAAAAATTTCAATCCTATACCACAATATTACACTATCATTATACTTCATCATAATAAAACCCATCTTTAAAAAAAAGGAAACTTAATAAACTATATCAACTCTTAACAACCTAGAACCATATCATATCATAGCTTCTCAACATAATATCTTATTTCTAATAAATCACATATGGCCATAAATTGCATCACATAAACATACCAATTTTGACCTTCACATATATTCTTCAATCCACAAAATCAAAGTAAGTATCAAAACTCACCTTTTCTTCCTCAAACTTGAGACATCATCCTTCCTAAGCAATAATATCTAAAAGACCACCGAACAAGGAAACATAAGAGAGAGATCATATAAAGCTATGTTGTATGGAACGACATAAGTGTAGTGAAGAAAGTGAAATGTTATCGTCCTATAGACTCTCGCTCATAGATGTGTCGCGACTCCCCACCTATGCTCTAATACCAAGTTTGTCACGACCGGGGAGCACCCCTAGAAGTAACATGGCGTACTTGACCTCTCGGAGGTCTTATACAAGTCCTTAGACATCTTTCATTGCATAATCGTGAAAAAAATATTAGAAAATTTAAAAACTTTTCATAGAACATCAAATGCTAGAATCATCACTTCTCATATATAAAAAATATATTAAGTACATAAGTAGAATCTAAGTCTCATTGCAATCTTAAGACACAACTCAATAGAAAAGAATATGCATACAACCCTTAACAACTTAAAATATAATCTAACTATTACATAAATTTAAAAAACATCTTGAAATAAGCAACCCATTAATCATAAGTGTTCCTTTACTTGAATTTGGGAGATATATCCATGATCTTCACTCTAGGAGACATCCTCTAGCCATCAACACCTACACTTTTTATAAGAAGATGATGAAGAATGGTATTAGTACAAGAATGTACGAAGTATGGCAACCATGTAAAAACATGCATTTAAAGAGGACATTTCATTTGAAATCATGCAACATGTTTTTCTAGTAAACTTCATGAACATAGGCACATTAAAGCATAATATATTTCACATACATCATATAGACATGGATACTACGCATAAGAGCATGTAAATTCATTTATCTTACCTTCAGCTATATTCAATATATACAATACATTACCTCTCTTTTATTTTTCTTGTTTCCTGAATTAACTCCCAAGTGTACTTTGTACAATGTATCACCTTGAGATCATCTTATAATTGTCTATCATAGATATGCTTCATAAACATAACCACATGTATTCAAAAGTCCTAAGCACTTATTAGATATAGCTTCACATAAGGACCATCACCTAAGACAACTCCTAAGTAACACTAGTGTCATGTGTAGGTAGCATCCCATAATATTACTTCCTCCAACTGTACCCAAGAAGTCATTGTAGACTAGTCGTAACATACTCAACAAGTCATAACACATTAATTCATACCTTGACATAAGGCACATACTTCATAGAATCATATAAGGACTCTTTCCTTTACTACAACCTTAGTCATAACTCATTTAGTTGATATCATAAGTAAACCACCCTCACTAATCCTTTACAAGCTTACTTGTGCCATGTACACATGGAGTTCTATACCCCTAAATATACTAAATAAAACCTATTTATAATCAATAAGTACAATTCACACATATAAACATAATTCATGTATTCACATAGCAAATTTACTTTAAAATGCATTCATACAATCTATACATAACATCACATAAGTCTTACTTGCATACATGTACTAATCTTATCCATTTTTGAAGTTCACTTGTTTTATGCATGGGTAGGGGAAATAGTCTTACCTATACTAAGTAATCTTTTTAAGAATTTGTGATTAGAGTTCATAATCCTATCTTAGTTCATTTCTTACTTTGGGAGACTTAGCCATAATCGACATAGACCATGTGAGCTACATGGAATATGATGTTCTCCTCCCACACTGAAAAGAGAGGGTTGACACTTGCCTAAGGTTTAACCAATGATATATAGCTATCTAGGTGGTATCCACAATCTATAACCTACGGCGGCACGTAGTTATGGAAAATGGAGATTGCTTCCAGAAACCATGACTTACTAGCGTGGAGGTTTCCATCTCATTAGACACCATCTATATTGGGAACCCAGACTTGCTAAACGGGAAGGTTCTCTTGTGGGAAGCCGAACTTACTAAACGTGAAGCCCCCACTCTCATTTGTCATGTTAATTTAATGCTAGGCTGTAACTCCCTTTTTAAATATATTTAAGCCTTCAGTGTATTAATTCATAAAGAAGGCTATAGGAGCTTTCGCCTTCATACATCATATTGCTTTAAGGACTCTAATATTATAATTTCCTTTCATCATAGACCCTAATTCATGTGAGAAATTCTTTTCATATATTCATACAATCATATATCATGTGTGTGTATACAATGTGAGATCTTTCTTCATATAAAAACTTCTAATAACACATGTTCATAACTTCATTAATCATATACTTCACATACATAGAAATAGGTAATGATCCTAAAAGAATTGTCCATTCCTTAATCATTATGAATCTATCTTTCATAGTCATGCATGAAGTGTGTATGTGTATATTGGTCAACGTTATCATATAATGGCTATAGAATAATCTTGAGGAAGCCACCTTTTAGAAAATACAAAACATGTACAACATTCTTCAAGTCTCAAGTCATACATACACATGTAGTATTAAGGACTATAGACTAGACACACTCACATTACATCATTGGAGACAAGAACATAGTCAATACTAGTATAGAAAAATCATTGTATACTTTGATCACACATTCATATAGGGTTCATGTATGTAGGGGTCATGCTTTAAAGGTATTCATCATCATTAGATATCTTAGACCACACTTAACCCTGAAATGATCATCGCATATACTTAAAATCATACACACAACAAAATCATGCACCTAGTATGGGAGACTATTCACATACTTCACATAACATCAATTCACTTAGAACATGATATTAGAATCATGACTAAATCCTTCACCTTTCTAAACATGAGATATTTATATAATGCCTTCAAGGCCATGATCATCACAAAGAAGCACATATATGAATGTAAATCATTGGCACCATAAGTGTACCATACCACACAATTCCATACAAGGTCAATCTACCATCAATTCTATACAACGTAGAGGAAATAGGGCAAACTTACAAATTCTCCAATCTTTGATGATCATTGATCAATTCCAATAACTCATATAAAATTCTTGTATAAAACATTAGCTAATGATACATTTACATAGACGCAATCATACTTCAAACACCATGGTTTCAAGATCACATTATGTACACTACATCATCAAGTCTATAAAAGGTGGAGAAACATAAGTCTAACATACAAAATATCCAAAAAATAATCCTCATGGACCAATTATCAATAATTCACAATCAATTTGAATATAAAAAGTAGCTATAAGCAATACAGCATAGTAGAGTCATAATTCAATCAACATAGAATAAAGATCACAATGCCCTCATTATAGGCTAATTTGAGAATTGGGAGGAACATGGGTTCATTATGAAATTGTATTGAAAATATCATTCTGAAAATTATCTAGTCCATAATTCATCATAAGCATGCTTTTGAAATCGTTTTATGAAGGAACCCATGGCTAGATTGAAAGATTGAAGGTTTGATCATGAAATCTCATTGAAAAGTTTGATGGAACTCTTTAGATGAGAGGTTATCTAAAGATGAAGGATCACCATACCTCATAAAATTAAAGGACCATGAAATGTTGATGATGAATCCATGGAAATACATCAACCAAGTTGTTCTTGAGTTTCATCTCCAATGGAGGTTTCTAGAGAGGATTTATTTTGAGAGGGAAATTCTTATTTTAATAATGAAGTCCAATTGGGGTTGAAATCTTATGTACTAACATAAAATACCTATAAAAATCTAAACAAACCGTCCAAAGTCTAATTAGGAAGTGGGGTGAACTTGCCATTCACCCCTTTAGTGGATATCATGCTGGCAGTGCAATTGAAGGCACAATCGACGACCATGGATGACGGGGCATCGATGGAGTGACAGGATGTCCTTTTCCTCCGTTGACGGTGAATGATGCCTGCATTTTGAGGGCTGACCTCACACATATAAGTGTTGAGACACGTCCCCAATCGATGGGTTGTAGGTTAGTCTACTAGACGTCATTTGCCAGGTGTAGATGAACATTGCCAAGGAAGTGTCTAGGCAGTCTTTGGGTCCTCCTCAAGGACCCCTTGGGTGTTCCTTGGAGAGTCGTGCCTGGACGTTTCAAACGTAAATACACTCATATACATTTTAGGGACCTCTCACATCAAGTTAAACCAAAAAAAACATGTAAAACATGCCAAGTCACAAAATGACACACATGCACGTCTGAAGGCTAACTTTTGGACGTATGTTACGTTCTTGGACGTTTGACCTCCAAATCAATGAAAATTGAGTATACACACTGTAAATCACTTAATTAACATGTTATTAAGATTTTTAAGCACAAGTGAGGCTCTAGACATCTAAATTCATTATGAGGGTCTTGACAATATCTCCCACTTGGGAACGTTCGTTCTCGAATGACACTTGAACCTTTTAAAACACACTCAAGGACTCAATGAACCATAGAGCATCCCAAAACATATAACCAAACTTACAAGAAAGAAAAACTTCATCCTAACATGTAACTAAAGCAACAACATCAAACATGGATTACTCTTTCTTTTTCTTCCATGCTTACATGCTTTTTCATACTCATTGCCATTTGGAGGAACTACCTTCTCCAACTTTTAGGCATGCTCATTATCTCGTCATAAAGTTAAACATACAATGGATTTTTGTTGAATACATTGGCCAAATCCATATTTCAACTCATGCGAAATCAAATAATTCTCTTCGCTGCACAAAAATCATGAATCATGTAGGTTAACTACAATCTCATAGTCTAGACATTATGCGATAAAGGTCAAACATAACATTACCATGTTCAACTTTTTTTTCAAGGAGGAACTCCCTCTCCTAGTCACAATATACACACATGGCATCATATATTTTTAGATAAAATCAATGCAGAAAGGTCAATTCATTTTATGGAGCATTTGTTTACTCAAAACCTAAGCATGCTTAACTCTCTTACTTATGAAATCAAAAATAGCAGCTCATACCACACAAATCACAACAATAGGAAGTCATTTCATATAATCTCATTTCATTACATGACTTTACCATTCATATACATTCATCATTCATGAAAGTTGTTACAATTCTTAGGCACACATTGATTATATTGGATAGACATTCCATCACTTCTCAAGAGTGATCATACAACAACACTTTCTAATTCATAAAAGTCACACATTTTTCAACGGACTCATCATTTTTAATTTCAGGAAGACTCAACACCTCATTATTGGGCAATAATATGCTCACATTAAACGGTGTTATCAAACATGTTCATCTTGCCACCTCATGAAGTTAAATTCACATTTAGCTTATCAGGAGGCACAACAACATGAGAAACATGCAATTTGATCTAAATTCCTTTTTCATGCAATAATAACTTTTCATAACATGCATAGAATAGTGTCATTTAAGACATGCATAACATATGGAGAACATGCAACTCATACTTATATGCAAGACTATCATCATAAAAAGCTACTTAGGAACTCTTTGGTTTCAAGCTTGAGTAGGAATAGAAGGAAAAGATAGGGATATCTACAACCTTTCTACTCACATCATCATCCTCCATTTAGGGTAAACCCAATTAAGAGAAACTCATCTCATTCAAGGAAACTTGGAATTGGTAATCTTTCTAACCAAGAACACATTCCCTTCTTGGGGTGAAGCCCATGCTAACTTTTCATAACTTCACCTCCTTCCAAATTTCAAGAAGGAACCATTTCCTCCTTATTTAATCACTCACACTCTACTAGGTGAGGAATTCAAGAGATCACAATTGAGTAGATAACTTACTACACTCCTTAAACATCTCTCAAAGTTATTCATAACATAAGGAAGTTTAAGGGAACTCAAAATAGGACCATTTAAGGCATTCATTACCTTACCATCTAAGCATATTATGCCCCACTTGGGGTAAGCCTAGTCACATGTACATCACCTCATGCCCTTAAATATAAAGGTCAAGGAATGTAAAGACAACCTACATACTCAGCATATAATAAGGTTTGACATCCTTAAGGGTTTCCACTCCTAAGCTCATATGAAGGAGCTTACTAAATCAACCATCAAGAGGTATCCTCAATTAACATTTCTTCTCTAAGCTTATCACCTAAAGGAACACATAACAATCTAGTTAGGTCATATTACACAACCGACTTGCAAGGTTAAAAAACCATCTTCCTTCCTTAGGAGCAAGTCTACACCAAAGACTCCAATCCACACAAGGGCAACTATGAGGCATTTCTCAAATAACAAGGCAAAATCATTATTTCACTATTTATCACTTTTCCACATAACATTTCAAGCCTATACCATACATTACACTATCATTATACTTAATCATAATACAACCCAACTTTTAAAAAAAGGAACCCCATTCAACTATAACAACTCATAACAAGCTAGAACCATATAATATAATAGCTTCTCAACATTATATCTCATTTCTCATATATCACATATGACCATAAGTGACATCACATCAACATACAAATTTTAACCGTCATATATACTCTTCAAGCCACAAAACCATAGTAAACATCAAAACTCAACTTTTCTCCCTCAAGCTTGAGACATCAACCATCTCAAGCAATCACATCTAAAATACCACTTGACAAGGAAACATAAGAGAGAGATCATATAAAGCTAAGTTCTATGGCATGACACATGACTAGTGAAGAAGGTGAAACTCTATTGTCCTATATCCTCTCGCTTATAGATGTGTCGCGACTCCCCACCGATGAACGAGATGCTACTAGACGTGGCTAAAAGAGACTTTTGACCCTAAAATAGCTTTTAAAACCCTATGCTTTGATACTAAGTTTGTCACGACCGGGGAGCACCCCCTAGAAGTAACATGGCGTACTTTACCTCTCGGAGGTCTTATATAAGCGCTTAGACATCTTTCATTATATAATCGTGATAAAAATATCAGAAAATTTTAAAACATTTCATAGAACATCATATGCTAGAATCATCACTTTTCATATATATAAAATATCATAAGTACATAAGTAGACTCTAAGTCTCATTGCCATCTTAAGACACAACTCAATAGAATAGAATATGGATACGACCCTTAACAACATAAAATATAATCTAACTATTACATAAATTTAAAGAATATCTTGAAATATGCAACCCATGAATCATAAGTGTTCCTTAATTTGAACTTGGGAGATCTATCCAAGCTCTTCACTCAAAGAGACATCCTCTAGCCATCAACACCTACACATTTTATAAAAAGATGATGACGAATGGTATTAGTACAAGAATGTACTAAGTATGGAAACCATGTAAAAACATGAATTTAAAGAGGAAATATTATTTGAAATCATGTAACATGTTTTTCTATTAAACTTCATGAATATAGGCACATTTAAGCACAATATAGTTCACATAAATCTTATAGACATGGATACTACTCATAAGAGCATGTAAATTGATTTATCATACCTTTAGGTATATCCAATATATACAATACATTACCTCTCTTTCATATTATTTATTTACTTAAGTAACTCCCAAGTGTACTTAGTACAATGTATCACCTTGAGATCATCTTACAATAGTCTATCATAGATATGCTTCATAAACATAACCACATCTATTCAAAAGTCCTAAGCACTTAATAGATATAAGCTTCACATAAGGACCATCACCTAAGACAACTCCTCAGTCACACTAGTGTCATGTGTAGGTAGGATCCCACAATACTATTTCCACCAACTCTACCTAAGAAGTCACCCTAGACTAGGCATAACATATCCAACAAGACATACAAATTCCATTTATAACTATACATAAGGTACATACATTATACCATCATATAAGGACTCTTTCCTTTACCAAAACCTTAGTCATAACTCATTTAGTCCATCCTTAAGTAAACTACCCTCACAACTCCTTCACAAGATTACTTCTTCAATGTACACATGGAGTCCCATACCCACACATATACTAAGTAAACCTATTTAATAGCCATAAATCTAATTCACACACATACACATAATTCATGACTTAACATAGAAAAGTCACTTAACAATGCATTCAAACAATTCATACATAACATCACATAAGTATTACTTGCATACATGTGATAATCTTATCCTTTCTTGAAGTTCACTTGTTTAATGCATGGGTAGGGGCCATAGTCCTAGCTATACTAAGTAATCTTCTCAAGAACTTGTGATTAGATTTCATAATCTTATCTTCGTACATTTATTACTTATGGAGACTTAGTTATAACCGACGTAGACCATGTGAGCTACATGGAATCCGGTGTTCTCCTCCCTCACTGAAAATAGAGGGTTAGCACTTGCCTATGGTGTAACCAATGATACATAGCTATCTAGATTGTATCCAAAATCTGTAACATACGGGGCACGTAGTTATGAAACATGTGATTGCTTCTAGAAACCTTGACTTACTAGGGTGGAGGTTTCCATCTCATGAGACATCATCTATGTTGGGAACGCGGACTTGCTTAACGTGAAAGTTCTTTTGTGGGAAGCCGTACTTAGTAAACGTGAAGCCCCAACTCTCATTAGTCATGTTCACTCGGTGCTAGGCTCTAACTCCCTTTTTTAAATATATTGAAGATTTTAGTGTATTCATTCATAAACAAGGGTTAAGGAGTTTGATTCTTCATACATCATATAGCTCAGAGGACTCTAAGATTAGAATGTCCTTTCATCATAGACCATACTTCATGTGAGAATTTCCTTTCACATATTCATAAAATCATATGTTATGTGTGTGTGCATACAATGTGAGATCTGTCTTCACATAAACACCTCTTATCAAACATGTTCATAACTTCATTAACCATATACTTCACATTCATAGAAATAGGTAATGATGCATAGGAGAAATACCCTTTCCTTAATCATCATGAATTTATCCTATTCATAGTGATGCATGAAGTGTGTATTTATATTGGTCAACATGATCACATAATGTATATAGCATAACCTTGATTAAGCTACCCTCTAAAGATCACAACACATGCACAACATTCCTCAAGTCTCCAGTCATACATACACATAGAGTATTAAGGGCTATAGACTACACACACTCAAATTACATCATAGGATACAAGAACATACTCAACTCTAGTATGGAAAACTCCTAGCAAACTTTGATCACATATTCATATAGGGTTCATATATGTAGGGGTCATGCTACAAGGGTATTCATAATCATTATCCATCTTAGACAAAACGTAACCCTAACATGATCATCACGACTACTTAACATCATTGATACACCCAAATGATCCAACTAGGGCGGGAGACTATTCACATACTTCACATAACATCAATTCACTTAGAATATGATATTAGAATCAAGGTTAAATCCTTCAACTTCCTAAACATGAGATAATCATATCAATTCATCTTGCATATAATGCCTTAAAGGCCATGATCACACATAAGCACGTATAAGAATGTAAACACCGCCACCATAAGTGAACCATACCATGCAATGCCATACAAGACAAATCTACCATCAATTCTACACAAAGTAGACGAAATAGGGCAAACATACAAATTCTCCAAACTTAGATAATCATTGATCAATTCTAATAATTCACCAAAAATTCATGTATAAAACAGTATCCAAAGGTACATTTACATAAACAAAATCATACTTCAAACATCATGGTTTCAAGATCAGATTATGTATACTACATCATCAAGTCTATATAAGGTGGAGGAATATAGGTCTAACTTACCAAATCACCAAACCTTGATAATCATGGACTAATTATCAATAATTCACCACCAATTTGAATATAAAATAGTATCTATAAGCAATACAACATACTAGAATCATAATTCAATCAACAAAGAATAAAGATCACAATGCCCACGTTATAGGATAATTTGAGAATTGGGAGGAACATGGGTTAATCATTAAATTGGATGGAAAATATCATTATAAACAGTAGCTAATACATGATTCATCATAAGCATGTTTTGAAATTATTTTAAGAAGGAAGTCATGGCTAGATTGAAAGATTGAAGGTTTGATCATAAATATCATTGAAAAGCTTTGAAAGAAATCTTTACATGAGAGGTTATCTAAGGATGAAGGATCACTATAACTCATAACATGAAAGGACCAAGAAATATTGATGAAGAATCCATGTAAATTCATAAACCAAGATGTTCTTGAGATTCTCTCCAATGGCGGTTTCTCGAGAGGATTTGTTTTGAGAGGGAAAGTCTAATTTTTAGAATGAAGTCTAATTGGGTTTAAAGATTATGTACTAACTTAAAATACCTATAAACACCTAAACAAACCGTCCATAGTCTAATTAGGATGTGGGGTAAATTTCCCGTTCACCCCTTAAATGGCCAGAACGCTGGCAGTGCAGTTGCTGGCACAATCAACGACCATGGCTGACGAGTCATTGATGGAGTGATGGGCCGTCCTGTTGCTCCATCGATGGTGACTGAGGCTATCATTTTGGGGGATGATCTAACACGCCTAAGTGTTTATCCACGCCCCTAATCGACGGGGTGTAGGTCAGTCTAGTGGGCGTCGTTTGCCACGCGTAGATGGACACTTCCAAGGCATCTTTGGGTCACCCTCAAGGAAACCTTGGGTGGGCCTTGGGGAGTCGTGCCCGGACGTCTAAAAATTAAATACAATCATATACATGTTAGATACCTCTCACATAAATTTCAACCAAAACGAATACGTAAAACATTCCAAGGCATGCCATGACAAACATGCATGTCTTAAGGCTAACTTTTGAACGTCTCTGACATTCTTAGATGTTTGACCTCCAAATCACTTAAAATTAAGTATACACATTGCATATCACTTAATTAACATGTTATTAGGATTTTTAGGCACAAGTGAGACTCTTTACACATAAGCTCAGTTTGAAGGTCTTGATAGTAAGAGAATCTTTAACAAGGGAGGGATAAGCTCCCATACTAATTATGGGGCAATGCCCCCAAATGATGGGGCGTCAACAGGAAAATGGTCCGTCTATTGGCACTCGTGGTTTGGGATTGTTTTGGCAGTTTCAAGCCACAAGTATGGGTACTCCTCCAGGACCCTTATGTTGGTCTTAGGGAGTCATGCTCGAACGTTTTCAACCCAAATACACTCGTATAGATGTTCGGAAAATCTCACGTCAATTTCAATCAAAACAAAAACGTAAAAAATACCAAAACACACTAGAACACACAAGCACGTCTCAAGGCTATCTTTCCAACTTCTTGGACATTCTTGGACATTAGACCTCCAAACTCATCGAAACATTTAACACTGCCTATAAACACTATTATTAAGCATTTAAGACTTTAAAACCTCGTGACACTCTTATTAGGCTCTAGCTTCACCTAGTTCATTTTAGGGACGCTACAACATTACTTCAAAATCATTTTAATAAGATGCACATAGAAATGACCTTCAACCCCTCGTGATAACAAACCTATAATCATCTCACAGTTCATCACATTTATAACATGCTATCATGTTCATAATCTCATCATCTTTGTATCATAATCACATATTCATACTTCAATTGAGTTAATAACATCAAGAATAGACAAACATAATTGAAGTAAAGTATTCATGATCTTGAAATTCTTACCAATGTCTTCAAAGAATCCCATCCAAGATCTTACCCTCAATTCAATTATCCATAACTAAAAATTCAATCACCATCATCAAATAATAGGAAGCTATACCAGAATACATTCAATTATATCTCCCTCAATTAGAAACCAATCTAGATCACAAGTTAAGGTTAGGACAAAAAGAGTATCCATATGTCTTTATAGAGATTTAGATCAAGGATTTAGGGGATACATCAAACCACACATACATATACATCAATCATCAATAATAATCTAATTAAGACTACACCATTCCATCTAAAAAGTAGACCCACAAAATTGGATGAAAACAAGCTTTTTGACGAATATTGAAATCAAATCTTTGAAGAACCTCTTGGGGAAAAGAGTCCCAAGAGTTAATAGCCTTCATAAATTGACAATCCTTGAAGAATGGTGAAGTAAAATCTTCATCTTGAAGCCCTAAAAATTCTCGAACTTGTTCTTCAATGGGGTCTTTGGGGTAGTGATAGAAACTAGAGGAAGTGGGAGTTCTTTTGCATTTTGGATTTATGAAATGTTAGGTTAGTTTAATGACTTAGGATCCTTTTATAGTCCTAAACTAACTTATTATAATCGTCCCTAATCATTAATTAATTAATTAAATAATAAACTAACCCCCTCATTTAAGTCGTATCTAGGCAGTGTGACACGGGTCCATCAACGAGATCTCGTCCACACCCTATCAACCAAACCACGGACCGTACTGGTCAAGCATGGTGTGGGAAAGAGACCACATTTTCGGAGGCCATGGGGAGGAGTATAATTATAGACTGATGAGCACCATGGACGGAGCGTCAAACTATCAACGGCCCATCGTTCCCCTAGTGGTTGCTCACTATATTTTGACAGCTTTTAAGGTAAAATGTTTGTTCCTCCTAAAGGGCCCTTATGGTGGACCTTAGGGAGTCATACCCCAAAGTTTCGACCTTAAACATGCACTAAGGTGTGCCCTAGGACTTTTTACAAAGTTTGACCCTTAAAAGAATCTTTAAACTCATTCAAAACCTAAAGGCACACTATGTCACTTTCACTAGTCCCAGGACGTCATGGTCGTTCCTTCAAGTTTAGGATTTCACACTTTCTAATAAAGTGTATTACCTTCATTTAATCCTAGAAACACTATTTTAAGTCCTTAGACACTACGTGAGACTCTATCATAGGTCCTTGGATTTCGTAGGAGTAACAATAACCATAATAGCATAAGACAAGGGTTAGTCAACAAAAGAAGTAATCTAAAATCATATGAAATACTTTATAGACCATAAATCATAAGCATAAGACACCAAATCAGAATCCTAATAAGAAAAGTATCCAACGTAAGCATCATATATGTGCTACTTGACTCTTAGTCATCTATACAATGGTTGAACAATTCTCAAGTAACCTCAAAAACATACTTGTGCAAAGCATGAATAACATCCAATAATACCACGCAAGCGAAGTATCACTTTTTAGTCATCTTAATCACAATTTATATGCATGGTTAAGTGTTAAGCCTTTATACCACAATGGAGTTATACTTCTATGTAACCTCAAAGCACATATGTGCAATACATGAAACGCATCCCATACTACCCTTCACGCTAAGAATAAACTTGAAGTCATCATAATCATATTTAACCTACTTTGGTCTCATTATTAGCTTACTTTATGTAGGAAAGGGAACTATCATCTTTAGTCAATCACACATTGGAAGGCATCTGTAGGAACAATACAGAACGTATAACTTATGTAAGGAAACACTCATTAGGCAAGCTTAATTCATACATGTGAAATCGATGAATGACATACCATAATACCACTCATACTATGTACTTCTTTAGGTCATCATACTCATGTTCCTTAATTAGAGACTACCCGTTTCTTGAAAGCATAGGAACACTAGGATACCTTTTACTAAGTCTATCTTGGTACCTTATTCTAATGCTTCTTGGGTTGGAAGCTAATTCCTCTCTTTAGACCTTAAAACACTAGGAGGTACTACCTTAAGAACTTCTAAATTCATTATTAGGTTGAACCCTATGAGATACTTCTTTAAGCATGTCTAAGTTCATTATTAACATGGATCCTATGAGATACTTATTTAAGAATGTCTAAATCCCTTTATAATTTGAACACTATGAGATACTCCTTTAAGTATGTTTTAGTTCATTGTTAAGGTGGACCCTATGAAATACTACCTTAAGTATGTCTAAGTCCATTATACTCTTGATCACTATGAGGTACTTCACGAAGCTTATCTTAGTTACTCATCATTTTGAACCCTAGGATATACTACATTGATTACATCTTAGTTCATCAAGCTCAAACACTAAGAAATGCTACTTAAATCATAATCTTAGTTCAGTAAGGTTGAAATCTAGGAGATGCTCTCAAAAGTATAATCTTAGTTCATTAGGTTTGATCTCTAGTAAATGATCCTTCAAGAACAATCTTAGACCATTTCTTGTATTGGAGAATATGCTACACTATGCATAATATTAGGTCATGGGGTTTGAACTCTAGGAGATACTACATTGAGCATAATCATAGTTCATTACTAATCTTGTTTAATTGGGATATAGCCTTAACCGACATGAGAAAATATTAGTAATCACATGATCTCTCATGATATAACCCACACGGATACATTCAAACTTACACCTCAATTAAGACATATAAACTGTTGAAATCAATTTATAGAACTCAACATGAGTTGAGGTCAATCCCACATAGACTTTCTTTAAAGAAATGATTTCACTGCTGCGTATTACCCAAATGTTGTTATTATTTCCTTAATAAACAATGCGGAAATTAAAATTGGTTTAGCATTAACTCTTTGATAACCAAAGGTGAAACTAACGCTTTTGGTTTAGCATCACGGATATTATCATCATAATTCATATTAATAAGAATAATATCATACTAAGATCAAAATACATGAATAACTCAAACATGATATTATAATGACAATCATGTACATGAGTTCATTACATCACAATATGTATAAGACTATCACTCACAATTCCATCATTATCATCATATAATGATAGTTTATGCATGAACACCTTCAATTTAATCTCCCTTAATCATAATCAATCTAATTCACAGGTTAGGGTTAGGAGAAGAAGAGGTTTCATGGCTTTTCATAGAGATTTTGGTTAAAGCTTTAAGGGATACATCAATACACACATAAACATACATAAATCATCAATAATAATCTAATTAAGACTACACAATTCCATTTAGAAAGTAGACCCACGAAATTAGATGAAAACTAGACTTTTCAAGAACATTAAAAATCAAACTTTGAATAGCCTCTTGGGGAAATGAGTCCCAAGAGTTAATAGATTCCATACCTTAATAATCCTTTGATTTTTTTAGTGGAAATCATTGAAGTTGAAGCCCTAGAGAAATCTTGACCTTGTTCTTCAATGGGGGTCTTTGGAGTAGTGAGCGAAACAAGAATAAAGTGGGAGGTATTAAGATTTTGGGATTTATGAGGTGTTAGGTTAGTTTAATGACTTAGGGTGCTTAAATATTCCAAAGCTAACTAATTATAACCGACCCTAATAATTGATTAATTACCTAACCACCCGCACATAAGCCGTTGTAAGACCCCCAAAATGAGTTACAGTGTCTAGAGCCTAACATTTTTGTCTTATGATTATAATGTCCTATAATATGATTTAGAGGCAGTGTATAAATTTTGAGGTGATTTGGAAATCAAACGTCAACGGACGACCAAGACGTTCGACGACTAGTCGCCTATGTGCCTCATGTGTCTATGCATGCTTATATTTGTAATCCATGATATTATGAAGTCTTAAAATGAGTTATAATAATGTTTAGTTGTATTATATGAAGTTTCGTGAAGTTTGGAGGTCAAGCGTCCAAGAACGTCCAAGACGTTCAAAAGATAGCCTAGAGACATGCATGTGTGTGTCTTCATGGGGCCTTGCATGTTTGGATGAGTTGCAGGTTTTTGTTTTGGGTGAAACATCTGTGGAAGGTCTAAACTTATTAAGGGTTGTATTTATGTTGGAAACATCTGGGTACGACTTCTAAAGGGACCCGCAAAAGGGCTCACAAGAAGGACCCAAAGCAGGTCGAGACACTGCCTTGGTAGTGTCAATCGACATATCAAACGATGGCCTGTTCGTTGACCAACGGCCTGTAGGTGAGTATGGTTGATTTATACTTATATTGGTCAGGTATCAACCTAAAAATTAGCCATTGACCAATCGATGGAAGCCAATGGATGTCCAGTCGATTGACCAACGGCCAGTCGATTGGGTCCGTCGATGGTGGCCTAGTGCCACTGCCTATGCACTGTTTCATTAAAGGGGTTAGTGGTAAATTCACCCCACGTTCTAAACAGTCCCCACATGATTTATTTGGTGATTTTTGGGTGTATTTAAGTGATCAAAAACGTGATCAACCCATTCCCTAACCAACTCACACAAATTGAACCTTTCCCTCCAAAAATATACTCCGTAGAAACCACCATTGTTGGTGAAGCCCAAGAACAGCTTGGATATTGGATTTACATGGATTAATCACCAAAATTTATAGTTTTTCAAATGGACAAAGGTATCGTTATCCTTCATCTCTAGTTATCCCTTCCATCTAGAGAGTTAATATTAAAGTTTCAAAGGAGATTTTATGATCAAAGTTCTTCTTCTTCAATCTAGCCATGGGTTCTTTATAAAAATATTTTAAATGGTTAAATCATTATGAATTGATGTTAATGTATTTTTTTGAACGTGATTTTACTATAATTGCATGATGAACCCATGCTCTTTCACTAAATCGATTTAGTCCTTGCATGGGCTTTGTGATCTTGACTTGTTATCTATTGAATCGTGATTCTATTACATTGAAGGGGTTAGATCTACTGTCACTTACGTGAATTAATGTCAAATTGATGATGAAGGATCCATATGGATCAATGTATGAAGAATTCAACATGACTAGTATATGATCTATGTATTCACTGTAAGGTTGTCTTTGTGTCTATTGTTGTAAGACTTTGGATTACATTAAGTTGCTTGTAGCTAATGTTTTTGGTTATATAATGATTGAATTATGGATAGGAATATCGTATGATCAAAGTAAAGAATTATTGGCATGAATGGATCTAGTCCTTCTAATTTATCGATTGATAATATTATGTATGTGATGTGATCTATATTTTTATATTATGTCAAGCATGATTTCTTTCAGTAATGATCTATTTAGGTAGTGCCTAAAATGTAAATTATTGTTAAATTATGATTGATGATCAAGGCCTTAGAGAATCAATAGTATTGGCTAATTCCTCTATACTCTAGCGATTTAATAAGTATAATGCATATGTTGGAAGCTTGATCTTGAAGTGCTTTAAAAATGATTTCGATATGACTAAGTGTATGATTAGCGACTGCCTTTGATTGATATTATTGATGAAATATGATCTATAATCCATGTAATTTAAATTGGTTTATGGTCTATGTCCTTCTACATCCTAGCATGCTAATGATATGTTGTACTAGTTTGTAGCATGGACTTGTAGTAGCTTATGCATGACTTCATATATGATTATTATGTTTTATCTACTGACTATACTTGATTTATTGATGAATGAGTAGTAATGGTCAATTATGACCAAAGGCTAAAGTATTGGTAAGAATTCCTCCAATCTTCTACTTCTCTATTTCTTTATAATTATGTTGATGAAGCCTTCTATGACATTGTGTGGTATGGTCCACTGATGGTGGAGGTGTTTACTTTATTGTCATTATATATGTGTTTAACATGGACTTGAAGGCAAATTGATGAATATATGATTGAGTGATTATGATGATCACCTTATATGTAACTTGTGCCTAGTCTTCTATCATAGTTGTGAATCTATGAGCATGTAAATTTCTATGTAAGAGAATGTGTAGGTTCTGCCATTTGTGGAGTATTTATGATTGATGATCCCTACCCATGTACCCCTATGATAATGAGTAAATAACTAAAGTTAGGAGTTTTGAGTATAATGTGAAGATTGTCTTGCCTCCTATGTTAAATTGTGTTTTGTGGTCTATGCTTGAAAGTGTAATATGGTCTTAAGAGGGTGGCTGCCTCAATGAGTTGTTGATAGCTATTATTTGATCATGTTTATTAATGTACACACACTCTCACACTTGATGCATGCTTACAATGTAGTAAATGTTCATAGTGTCTAATGAAAGGTTGTTCTCATATTCACTAGTGTCTACTACTATGCATGTAAAGTATATGTATGTGAAGTATGGTATGTTTCCTTAACTAGGATGACTTGATAGGTGTACTAGTATGGGAAAGGATACGGGACCTTGTTTATGCATTGGACATGTGTACCTTGATAGTATAGTTCCTAGGTTTGGTTTCTATGTGCATGAATATGAATATATTGTCGTGTGTGGTCTTAAGGTGTTATGTGAAAGGTTTTCTCACATATATTTATACACACACACACACATTAATGATGATCTAGTCAATAATGGATCCTTGAAAGATGTGCTCAAGTGTATCCTTAACTAGATAGTACTAATACATATGCTATGTCCATGTGAAAGGATTTCTCATATGAATTATATTAATGAACTCTCATGTATGACCTATGAGCTAAGCATATGAGGGGATGACTCTCCTAAGTCAATGTTTTTTAAATAAATGTTAATAAAGGTTTTTGCAATAAATAAAACTTAGCTTAGCACCGATTGAACTTGTATATGAGTGTGTGTCCCTTTACAATGTGGAAAGGTAGGTATACTATTAATCTCATGGGGTGGATACCCTCATAACCCAAAAAAGGTATAGAGTCATATTTACATGATTGCCCCCAAGTTCCATAAACTATGCTTGCCACATAGGATCTAGCAAGTGATATCACCTAATATGCTAGCATGAAATATGTCTTACCTTTGCAAGTAAGATGCCCTCTTTTTGGTTTGAGGGGATGTCACCAAATTCCATGTTTGTAACCCATGGTCTTATTGTCGGTTAAGGCAATAGTTTCTCGAAAGTAAAATGGACAATGGAAGTAAATGGTTAGGACCCTAAATAGGATGACTTAACGGAGGTTACTTAGGATAGGTGGAAGTAATTAACCCATCTAGACGTTGCACAAGTAGCTCCTTAGGAAGTCCTAGGGAGGTGACCTAATATATATGTAATGTTAGGCATCTGTAAGACCTAGAAAATTATGACTTAGGTTATCTAGAGCCTAACATGTTGGTAATGGTTGTATAAATTCCTAATGTAGTATATAATATTGTATAGATGTAGTATCTAAAGTATTAGGTGTGTTGGAAGTTAAACGTTAAGGGATGACTAAGACGTTCGACGACTAAGTCACCTAATTGCCTCATATGTGGTTCTATGTGTTTATGTGTGATTCATTTATTTGTAAGGTCTTTAAATGAGTTATTATATCATGTATAGTCAGTTTGTTATGTTTCGTGGAGTTTGGAGGTCAAACGTCCAAGAACGTTCATGTCATTTGAAAGATATGCCTTGAATTGACCTTGTGCGTCTAGGCGTGTTTCGTCGCGTTTTGTGTGTTTGTTTTGTATGAAATTTATGTGAGAGGTGTTAAACTCATAGAAGATCATATTTGAGTTGGAAACGTCCGGAAAAATTATCCCCAAGGACCATCTAAAGGTCCTTGAGGAAGGACCCAAAACGGTTGGCATGGCAGTCCAGGCAGACCCCGAACGACGGAGCAGTCGATGGCTCGTAGGCCTGTTGACGCCCCGTCAAAGGGTATCGTCGTTGTAGACTTAACCATGGGAGGGAAAGGAGCTTTGTAAAGCTACTTTAACCACCTAAAGTGGCCAGTGACGGCCCGTCATGGGGACGACGCCTCGTCGAGGGCAAGTCGTCGAGGGAGGCTTGTTTCCTGCCCAGGTCTGCTGCCAAGCCAAGCGGAGAATCATAAATTCACCCCCACTTCTAAATTATGTCATTGGCGGTTTGTTAAGGGTTTATTGGGTATTTTAATTAACTAGATAAGTAGTTAACAGCTTAAAGACTTCATTCATCTAAATTGAAAACCCAAAACTCTTAGAACTCTCTCAAAGACTCCATTGAAGTCCAAATTGAAGAAACAGCTTGGTGTGGCTTTATGAGTGAAAATTCTTCATCAAAGTGAAGAATTATCATCATTGAGGTATGTCTTTTGATCCTTGAAACTTGTTTCATCAAGGAGCCCAACTCTGAAGATGTTTTTCAATGTTTTCTAAAGAGGAATTGTCCAATTTCATAATTCTTCCATGGGTTCTTGCATAAAAGATTTCTAAACATTGAATTATGATCTAATTGATATTGTATTGATTATTTTAACTTAAATTACCTATGAATCCATGTAAATTGATGAACCCTAGTTTTTGATTACTATATGAGTTACTTGATATTAAGTTAATATTGTTGAATTGTTATGTAGTTTCTTATGAGCTTTCTAATGATATCACAATTGTATTCAATTGATATCTAATTGATCTTAGATTGTTAAAACTAGATTGAATTGATGTATATTCATTGAGTTTTATGGTTATTGCTTTGAATTATCGTTCATGGCCATGGGTAAGGGCCTTGTGATGTTGAATTGGTTGATTTGGCATTGAATTGAAGTGTGAACGAGGGGATGAATGTATGCTGCCCCATTTTCTTTAATTTGATATTAATTATACTTCGATTCTATTGTTCTTGGTATGGTCCACTTATGGTGGCGGGGTTATGTGCTTTACTTGCAATTGATGTGGCATTGTCGGCGTTACTTTATGCAATATGATGAGCATGGCCTTATTGGCAACTACTTGAAGTAATGTGGCTATTTGTGTAGTTGATTATGTGAAGCATGACATTATCTATCTACATGTGAAGTCATATGTGTGTTCTTCTATTTATTTTGCCTTAAGTGATCATGTTAGACTATGACTTTGACATTATGAGTATAGTGTTAGGGTTAAGTCTTGGTTATTCCTACTTGACTTTGTGAGTCTATGTGGAGTACATTAATGATGTTATGATGATATATAGTATGACTTGAAAATGTTAGGTTTTTTCTAGGTGTTTCTAGAATGACTTGCATTATTACTTCAAGTGAAGTATATGATGTCTTGTCTTTGTTGACTTGTATATCTTGCTTGATGTATATATGATTATGAGTATGTGATGTCGTGATTTAGGGTGTTGGAACTCATAGTCTTGAATGTATGAATGATATGTGACTTAAAATGATGATATGAGAGTATTTTATGTTAAAACCTTGACTTAAGGTTAATGTTAAGATTGTTGAAGTGTAAGCCGTAATGGTATCCTTCAAAGTAAAGGAATGATGGTCTTAAGGTTAGTTGGCTGGAACGGTATCATATTAACACTTAGGAAAGTCATCATGAGATTCTTGTCGCCATTGTGAGGTAGCCCTAGTGGACCTTCCTTGGTATGGTAAATGTGATTGGGTTATGAACTTGTTATGGAACCCTTTTATGTGAACCTAATGTATGAATTACTCTATGAGAGAGAAGGCTAGCACCGAGTGAGTATGGTAAGGGAGGTAGTTCTAGTTATGTATGAGACTATAATACAAAGAAGCCCTTCATATTCCTTAACCATGTGCCTACATGTGATGTGTCCAAGTTCTACTATTAGCAAGTAGAACAACCTCATCGGAGTAGGATAGAACTCCGGATTCCATGTCTTGCTATCATGGTCTTTGTCGGTTATTGCCTATTCTCATCATGTGGACTACCTATTAGCATTAGAGAAGTTTATGAGGTTTAGGTGGTGGTATGGGACGCTATCTAGACATTGCACAATAGACTTTGAAGGTGTTATGTCGAGTTTCTAGGTCTTGTTCGAGACCATTATTTGAATGTCCTTATGTGATGTATGAGTCTCTTAATGAACTAATTAACTAATGACTTATGTTAAGAATTATGTAAATGAATGAGTACCTAATCTAAAGTGGCTTAAGCATTCCTTAGCTAAAGTGTGAGGAGGACATGGAAGGATGATCTCTTCATGGCTTATCTTTTGATGTTTTGAGGATGACTCTAGTTAGGGAAGTTGGTGTTGTTGACATGATATAAGACTTAAGTAGTCTCAAGGACAATTTAGGAAATCTTGAAGAGGTCACTATGGACGTTATCTTCTTGATTTACTTAAGTAGGTCTTTTGATAGCCTTTGGGAAGAGAATGTCATATCATCTATGTGTTGGTGATTTAGTGAGAATGATTCTATCCTAGGGAGTGTATAGGATCTCTTGAGTGTGTGTGTAAGGGATTGTATGGGCGGTTGCTTCACAACTCACTCAAGTGAGACTTAGAAGTCACCTATGGTAGAGGAATCTTACCTTGATGTTTATGATAATTTCTAAGTATGTATGTGACTCATTATAAGTAATCTTAAGGGTCATTTAGGCGCATCTAGAGAGGGTGTATGGGCAGTATCTCTTTGTGTTACTTAAGTGAATCTTAGGATAGCTTTGAGTGGGAAGATTACATGCTAAAGGGTGTCTAAAATGATGAACAAAGTGCTTCACTGTACAGTGAATTAATTCACTGTAACAATGAATGTTGTTACTGTAATGTGACCTTTAAAAATGCTAGTTTTGGTTTAGTGTTTTCTTATGTGCTCCTTAATTGATAAATGATGTTCTTATGATTTAAAATATGATTTATAAAATGAAAACATGCATATTTCCAATAAAGTCTGTTTTTCATGATTTTATGCATAATGCCATACTTAGTACATGTGGTTGTACTAATTCCATGCTTTTATATATATATATAGTCCTTGTTAGGTGAGGAGCATAGGTGTAACAACTCGAAAATGATTATGCTAAGGAATGCCTAAACATACCTAGAATGCCTAGATTAGACTGGGTCCACACGGCTTGATGCGGGTGGAACCAGACCTCAGAACCTATGCACCAGCCAAGCCAACTAACTTGGTGAGTTAGTTGAGCTAGGCAAGGTTGGTTCCAGCCATGTAGGGCACCCGAATATTAAGATTCACCTGGATGAGTCTTAACCAGACTTGAAAGGGGTAATCTTAAGTTTGGAGGGTCTAGGGGTAAAATGGTCTTTTCCAGGCTAGGGGTAGCATTGTAATTACCCTAAGTATTTAATAAATTAATTAATTAATATAAAAAGGTGGAATTCGTGTAGGGTTGGCCGAATTTGACTTTTTTGCATGTTAAGCTTCACCTAGGTTCGATCCTTGGTGGAAGCAATGTTAAATCTAATTAATTTATATTAATTATCTGATTTAATTAAGGGCATGATTAGTCATTTCACCTAAGCCTTTAAAAAATCAGATTGTTAATAATAAATGGCAAGGAGTCCTAGTTTGACTAAGTCTTCAACTAAGACTCCTACTCCTAAGCTTACTCTAACATCTCTCCACTCTCATTCTCACGATTCTCCACTCTCTTTATCACGCCTATTTACCCTCATTCTCATGTTCATTATCAGTAAAAGAACAAAATCAAAAGTTCATCACTCTTGAAGAACTTGAAAGCTAAAACTCAATAGAAAAACTAAACTAAAAATGAAAAGCAAAAACACTGTTCTTGACGGGTTATGCTTGATGTTTGGTGGTGAATCTTTGGTGTCGTCGGAGTTGGCTTCCATTGAAGCAGATTTGGAGGGTGTTGATCGACAAAAGGTATAGGTTTTGGTCCTCTTGGTCCCTTTCCCAAGAGACCCCTAGGATTCAGTCGAATTCTAATCCAAAAACTAGGAATGTTCCCCGTTGCATGTCCCTGTCACTAGCTCCATCGATTTGTAGGTTGGGTATGTTTTGCTGGTAGAATTTAGGGATGTGATGTGTTTTCGTGATGATTTTGTTCATTTATGTATTTTCAGATTTATGTGAGTAATAAGCATGCTTTTCGAAACTATGTGTTAAACGTGTGTGTGCATTATGTATGTCGTGACTTTGTTCACGAGTTGAAGTGTGTAATATGCATGTTAAATTCTTGTGTTTTGTATGCAATTACTTGAAGAAAATTGTGATGTTCGTAAGTGGTGTAAAGTTTTCTGAATTGAGTGAAACCTTTTGATCAAATGTAACCACGAAAATGTACAGAATAAACGTACGAAATGTCCAATGAATTGTCCTTAAATCAACCATAAAAAATGTTGAGGAAATGGACTGGAAAGCGTGATCAAATTTCCAGACTTGCTGGAAATTTTGTTTCGGCTAAATTACTTGAAGAATTGGAGATTATTTTTTTTAAAAAAATAAGTGAGGTCATCAAGGATTGAACCCGAGACCTCACTATATGAAGGCTGCTGAAAAATTTAATAGTTAAAATGAGGTGAGGGGAATTCGAAATGGGGTAAGACTGGTGAAGAAACAAAAGAAAAAGGGAAGATAAATAAAATGAGGTGTGTGGGGGTCAAACCCACAACCTCTCGGATAGATAAGTATGTTAGGAGAAAAATTATATAAAAGAAAAATGAGGTTGTGGGAAATTGATCTCACATCCTCTCGGTCTAAACCGAAAAATTATTGAAAGAAAGAAAATAAAAGAAATGTGTGCGTGGGGATTCGATCTTGGGTCCCCAAGACGAGATGTTTAAGACAAAGTGAAGAAAAGAAAGAAAGGAAGTGTAGGTGTGGGGATTCGATCTCGGGTCCCTAAGCCGAGAATTCTAAATCAAAAATTTATAAAAAAGACTAAGTGTTATACAAGGGATTCAAAATCGGGTTCCCTTGCCCAATTTCGTATTGATACATAAGTCTTACGTGATTAAATATTTAATGAATGCTGCCTATAGGAATTGAAATTAAGACATTGGCATACTTACAGGATGCATAAGTCTTGTACCATATAATCTTGGGTAAGTATAAGTCACTTAGATGAATTATGAATGAAGCCTCATGGCTTGTACGTATGGGTTCATAAGTCTAGCGTACGTTTAAAAGTAAGTGAACCTAAGATGTATATGATGAAATGATGTAATCCCAAGAGGGTTAAGTAAGAGTGTGAAATACACTAAAAGGCCAAGTGCATTGGCATATGATGAAATGAACATTCACATAATGGGGTGAGTAATTATGAAGAGCTAATATGCTAAAGTTAATGAATGTGGTGACAACATGATAAGAGTCTAATATGAAAGACGAGATCAATCTCAAATGAGCCTATAAGTGTTACCAAAAACCGTACTCACCTATGAGAGTGTAAAATTAATAAAGAGACCAGTCTCTAAGAAACACTCTAATGAAAGTATTGAGATTAATACACACTTAATACTAATGATGAGATGAGAAATCATCTAATGAACAATGATGCCCTTATGCTAGAAGCCAACTTCTATGATGTGTGAGACGAATGAAATGGAATTTTATACGGAGCACCGATAGGCTAGCTATGAGTCGTGATTCCTTCTTTCGGGAAGGCAGAGGTTCGTGTAAATCTCATGAGATGAGACTGTCCATTTAGGTGTGTATGGGTATCCTTATATATCCTAGTCTTTGAACCTATGCAGCCAACATAGGGATCTAGCAGGTTTCAATTCCCTATATACGCTAGCATATTTTGGTTTCACTTTGGCCGGCGATTTCACCTCTTTTCGGTGTGGGGTAGACATTGGATTTTATGGAGCTCACATGATCTATGTCGGTTAAAGTTAAAGTTCCCAAAATAATGAGGCCTGCCTCAGTAATGCACAAAATGAAATGAATGATACCAAAGTTGTTTGGTTAGGATAATCAAGAGGTGAACTAGACTCAAGTAATGACACTAGGTCATTCTTGATCATTGCACAGTAACCCCGATGAGAGTCTTAAACTATATCCTAGGTATAGCTGGTGTTTTTACGAGCCTATGAATGAATGAAAATAATGAAAGTGAAGTATGTATGAATGAATGAAGCAGACCCTGTGTTTGCTAAAGAAGGCTCCCTAGTTGAGGTCCCATATGTTGAGCCCTCATTTAGGGAAGTCCTAATGTTAAGTCCATGATTCCAAGGTCTCATGGTATATGAACGAATGATATGTGGTATATGTATGTGCTATATGAAATATGTTATGTGCTGTGTGCAATATGAAAAGAATGATGATGCATGTTACTCTCACAGCATGACTTTTCTAATCTGATTTGGCAAGTCCAACTGACTTGGATTTCCATAACTCATATCGTTAGGAGAGAGCTTTCCTTAATCATGCATCTCCTTGGTGTGTACTTGCATACACCCATACTTAATACAAGTGTGTACTAATCCCTTACAATACTCTACTTTTAGGTGCAGGTGCAGGTGGACGCTAGAGTTTACGAGACTACATTGAAGCTATCCGTACGTCTAGCATTCATCCGGACTTGGTAGGACCTCATGCTTTCAAGGATGCTTATATTTTATATTCTAGCTTAGACGTAGGCATGAGCTAGTGGATAGTGTTTTACTAGCATTTCTTTCTTACTTATTTCAGACGTTGTATTGGTGCCATTTTGGCAACTTTATATTTATGCAGTTATGAACTATTTCCTTCATTTGAATATCTCATTATTAGATGGTTGTGGTGAAATGATGTGATATATATTGAAATTCTTACTATGAAGTCTATGTATACTTCAAAGCAAACAAAAGTTTTAAATTTTCCGCTAAAATTAACCTATACAATGTAATGATGATGTATGTAGGCTTGTCTGTGACATCTGAGAGGTCAACGACGCCGGTTTTGACTAGGGTCTTGACCCCGGTCGTGACAAACGTGGTATAAGAGCATTAGGTTAAGTTCCAAGGATAATAAGTTCACATCAACCACATCGAGTAGTTTCTAACTTATGGTAGTGAAGTGCACCACTATCATGAATTAGAGAGTGCATGATGCATAGGAAAATTTCCCTTCTTCTGATCTTATCGTGTTTTCCTTAATGTCTTATTTCTTGGTGTTATGAGCGTATCTAACATCAATTCTTATGTTTTTAGAAAATTAACCCAAGGGGGAATGCTGGTCGGGGAAGAGTAGGAGTAGTTGCTGGGGACAACCAAGTTCCACCCCAGGCTTCAGCTGCAGGAGTGGCCATGCCAGTTAACCCATCTGGGTTGACTGATGCGGAGGTGCGGACAGCTTTGGCACAGATGGCTGAAGCCATCACTGTGCAGGCTTAGACTATGACAGCCCATGCCAATAGACAGGAGGTTCAGCGGGAGAACCCACCAGCCCACAACATGGCGAACAGGTTGCAGGATTTTACGAGGATGAATCCTCCAATCTTTACAAAATGATGAGATGAGAAATCATCTAATGAGCTATGATGTCCTCATACTAGAAGTCAGCTTCCATGACATATGAGATGAATGAAATGGAACGTTATACTGAGCATCGATAGACTAGCTATGAGCGGTGATGCCTTATTTTGGGGAAGGGCGGAGGTTCACGTAACTCTCATGAGATGAGACTGTCCGTCTTGCCGGGTATGAGTCTCCTTATATCTCCTAGTCTTCGAATATATACTGCCAATATAGGGATCTGGCGGGGTTAAATTCCCATGTACGCTAGCATGTTATTGGATCACTTTGGCCGGTGATTCCACCTCTTTTCGGTGTGGGGGAGACACTGGATTTCATGATGCTCACATAATCTATGTCGGTTAAAGTTAAAGTTCCCAATGAATGAATGAGGCCAGCCTCAAATGATGCACATAATGAAATGAATGAATACCAAAGGTGTTAGGATAGGATAATCAAAATGGCAAGTCCACTGACTTGACTTCCAAAAATCATGTTGTAAGGAAAGAGCTATTCTTTCTCATGCATGTCCTTGGTGTGTGCTTGCATATACTCATACTTAGTACATATGTGTACTAACCCCATACAAACTCTACTATTTTAGGTGCAGGCACAGGTGGACGGTAGAGCTACAGGATCATCGCTGCAGTTATCCGGACATCCAGCATTCATCCGGCTTTGGTAGGTCCTCATGCTTTCGAGGATGCTACTATTTTATATTCTAGATTAGTTTAGGAGTTGAGCTACTGGTGTATGTTCCACTAGCCTTTCTTTCTTATTTTATTCAGACTATGTATTGGGCCATTTTGGCAATTATACAATTATGTTTATTGAACTATTCCTTTCAGTTGCTTATCTCTTAATGTTAGATGGTTGATGGTGAACAATTACGTATTAATGAGAATGTTTTTATAAGTATGTTAGGAAACAAAAAGTTTCAAATTTTCCGCTAAAATTAACCTATGTAAAGTAAGAATAACATAAGTAGGCTTGTCTGCGACCTTTGAGAGGTCAACGACGCCGGTCTCGTCTGGGGTCTAGATTCCAGTCGTGACAAAGTTGGTATCAGAGCACTAGGTTGAATTCCGAGAATAATGAGTTCACATCAACCACATTGAGTAGTTTCTAAGTCATGGTAGTGAAGTGCACCACTATCCTGAATTAGAGACTACATGATGCGTAGGAAAATTTCCCTTCTTCTGATCTTATCGTGCTTTTCTGAATGTCTAAATTCTTGGTGTTACGAGCGTGTCTAACATCAATCCTTTTTGTTTTTCCAGAGAATGAACAGTAGGAGAGGATTTGGTCAGAGGAGAGGAGGAGCAGCTGCTAGGGGTAATCAGGATCTACCCCAGACTCCAGCTGAAGGAGTGGACATACCAGTTAACCCAGCTGGGTTGACTGATGCTGAGGTGCGGGCATCTTTGGCCCAAATGGCACAGTCCATTACTATGCAGGCCCAGGCTATGACTGCCCAGGTCAACAGACAGGATGTTCAGAGGGAGAACCCACCGGTTCGTAGCATGGCTGACAGACTAAGGGATTTCACGAGGATGAATCCTCCCATTTTCACAGGGGCTAAGACATCAGGGGATCCTCAAGAGTTTGTAGATGAGGTGCATAAGATCCTGGTGGCTATGGGGGCCACTGATATTGAGAAGGCTGAGCTGGCTTCCTATCAGCTCAAGGATGTTGCACAGACTTGGTGCAAGATGTGGCAAGATAGCCGTGTCTTAGTTGGAGTACCAGTCACATGGGAGCTGTTCAAGACAGCATTTCTGGAGAGATTCTTTCCCAGGGAGATGAGGGAGGCCAAGGTTGAGGAGTTCATCAACCTCAAACAAGGCTCCATGACAGTCAGGGAGTATTCCCTGAAGTTTGTTAAGCTGTCAAGGTATGTTGTTTTTCGCTAAGTATTTAATAGCAAGAATAAGAATAATACTGAACCTTGTTGAAATCTCCCAGGTATGCTACTTCCCTGGTTTCTAACAGCAGGGATGAGATGAGCAGGTTCCTCACAGGAATCAATGGAGACCTGGAGGAGGAGTGTCGATCTGCTATGCTCCATGATAATATGGATCTTTCAAGGTTGATGGTGCATGTCCAACATGTAGAGGACAGCCGCAGAAAAAGAGGTGTTCGTGATTCTAGGAGGTCTAGGCCTCAAGATCAGGCAGGACCCAGTCATGGAGGCCACAGGAATAACTTTGGCGTCCGTGAGCAGCCAAGGTACAAAAAGGGGCAACAGAGTTCTGGGAATTCTAATCCTTAGAGGAGTGCTACACCTAAAGGAGGCAGACCTGAGACCAAGAAGGGAAATGGAGGTGAGATGCAGCGTACTAGGAAGAATTGTGCTAAGTGTGGCCGAGCTCACAGTGGAGAGTGCAGACAGGGAACTAATGCCTGCTTCGGTTGTGGTAAGAATTGACACATGGTCAGAGACTGCCCACAGAACAGAGGTCAGGCTGGAGGTAATACTCAGCGTAGGCCTAACCCACAGGGTGCAGCAGCAGCCGAGCCTCCTAAAAGGAACAGGTTCTATGCCCTGAGGGGCAGAGAAGAGCAGCAGGAGTCCGCTGATGTGGTCACAGGTATGCTGCAAGTGTTCTCAACTTCTGTTTATGCTTTACTTGATCCAGGGTCTACACTTTCCTTTGTAACTCCTCTGCTTGCTCTTACTTTTGAGGTATTGCCTGAAGTTCTACATGATCCTATAGTGGTTAGTACACCTTTAGGAGAGAATGTAAGAACTGATAGAGTATACAAGGATTGCCCAATAGTTGTGAGTGGAAAAACTATGTGTGCAAACCTGGTTGAGTTACCCATGCATGATTTTGATGTTATTCTTGCATGGATTGGCTTCACAGTTGTTATGCTTGCTTGGACTGTCGTAGTAGAGTGGTGAGATTTCGCTTTCCTAATGAAGAAGAGTTAGTCTGGGAGGGGTACAATTCGAGTCGTCCTAACCCCTTGATTTCTAACCTTAAGGCCAATAAAATGATGTCCAAGGGGTTATTGTGTCATCTTGTGAGTGTTAATGATTTAGATCATGACATTCCTTCCATAGACTCAGTACTGTAGTGAATGAGTTCTTAGATGTGTTTCCTGATGATTTACCTGGAGTCCCTCCCCTTCGAGAGATTGACTTTGGTATCGATTTAGAGCCCGATACTAAACCAATCTCAATTCCTCCTTACAGAATGGCTCCAGCTGAACTCAAAGAGTTGAAGCTGCAGTTAAAAGATCTCACTGACAAGGGTTTCATTCAGCCGAGCATATCCCCTTGGGGCGCTCCAGTGTTGTTTGTAAAGAAGAAAGATGGAACCCTTAGAATGTGTATCGATTATCGGCAGCTCAACAAAGTCACTATAAAGAATAAGTATCCACTCCCCAGAATAGATGATTGTTTGATCAACTCCAAGGGTCTAGTTTCTTCTCTAAGATTGATCTTCGTTCAGGGTATCATCAGCTTAGGGTTAGGGATGGAGATATCCCAAAGACAGCCTTTCGTACCCGCTATGGTCACTATGAGTTTTTAGTCATGTCATTTGGTCTCACGAATGCACCTGCTGCATTTATGGACCTCATGAACAGGGTCTTCCGTGAATACCTTGACTCTTTCGTCATAGTATTCATTGATGACATTCTCATCTACTCTAAGACCAAGGAAGAGCATGAACTGCATTTGAGACTAACCTTGCAGGTACTTAGACAACATCAGTTGTATGCCAAATTCAGCAAATGTGAATTCTGGCTGAGATCAGTGACCTTCCTGGGTCATGTTGTGTCCGATCAGGGCGTGGAGGTGGATCCCAGGAAGACTGAGGCTGTGAAGAACTGGCCAAAACCTCTTACTCCTACTGACATCCGTAGCTTTTTGGGATTGGCTGGTTACTACCGCAGGTTTGTGGAGGGCTTTTCTTCCATTGCTGCCCCATTGACAGCTTTGACTAAGAAGAAAGCCAAGTTTGAATGGACGGAGACTTGTGAGAAGAGTTTCCAGGAGCTCAAGGACAGACTCACGTCAGCCCCGGTGCTTACTTTGCCTAAGTGTGGTGAGAATTACACTGTTTATTGTGATGCATCTAGGGTTGGTTTGGGTTGTGTTCTTATGCAGGTTGGTAAGGTGATAGCCTATGCATCTAGACAACTCAAGGTTCATGAGAAGAATTATCCCACTCATGACCTGGAGTTGGCAGCTGTGGTATTTGCACTGAAGCTGTGGAGGCATTATCTGTATGGAGTGCATGTAGATGTGTTCACAGACCATAAAAGTCTCCAGTACGTGTTCACACAGAGGGAGTTGAATCTACGTCAGCGGAGATGGTTGGAGCTGTTGAAGGATTATGACATGAATGTGCACTATCATCCAGGTAAGGCTAATGTTGTAGCTGATGCTTTGAGCAGGATGAGCATGGGAAGTACAGCTCACGTTGAGGATGAGAAAAGGGAGCTGGTAAAAGATGTACACAGACTGGCCAGACTGGGTGTGCGTTTGGTTGACTCCACTAGTGGGGATGTTTCAGTTCATCCTAGTTCTGAATCATCCTTGGTAGTTGAAGTCAAGCAGGGTCAGCATCTAGATCCCGTGTTGATGGAGCTGAAGGACTCAGTGCTGATGAAGATGAATGAGTCTTTCGCTTTGGGAGGTGATGGCATACTTAGGTATCAGGACAGGCTGTGTGTGCCAGATGTGGATGATTTGCGGACCAGGATTGTTGCAGAGGCCCATGGTTCCAGATATTCTATACATCCAGGTTCCACCAAGATGTATCATGATCTCAAGCAGATTTATTGGTGGGATGGCATGAAGAAGGACATTGCAGAATATGTGGCCAAGTGTCCTAATTGTCAGCAGGTTAAGGCAGAGCATCTTAAGCCTGGTGGTCTGACGCAGATTATTGAGGTTCCGACATGGAAATGGGAGGCCATTAATATGGACTTCGTGGTTGGGCTTCCGAGGACTAGGAGGCAGCATGACTCTATATGGGTTATTGTGGACAGATTGACTAAGTCTGCCCACTTTATCCCTGTAAAGTCTACTTACAGAGCCGAGGATTATGCGAGGCTCTACATTGATGAGATTGTGAGATGGCATGGGATTCCCTTGTCTATTATTTCAGACAGAGGAGCTCAGTTTACTTCTCATTTCTGGAGATCTTTCCAGAAGAGCTTGGGCACGCAGGTGAAGCTTAGCACTGCCTTTCACCCTCAGACAGATGGGCAGGCAGAGCGCACCATACAGACATTGGAGGATATGTTGAGGGCGTGTGTGATTGACTTCAGAGGTAACTGGGATGACCATCTGCCTTTGATAGAGTTCTCGTATAATAATAGCTATCACTCCAGCATTGGGATGGCACCGTTTGAGGCACTGTATGGTAGGAGGTGTAGATCTCCAGTTGGGTGGTTCGAGGTTGGAGAGTCATCCATTTTGGGGCCGGAGATCATTCATGAGGCCTTAGAGAAGGTCAGAATGATTAGGGACAGGTTGACTACTGCGTACAGTCGGCAGAAGTCATATGCTGATAACAGAAAAGGCCCTTAGAGTTTGATGTTGGTGACCAGGTTTACTTGAAAATATCACCTATGAAAGGGGTGATGAGATTTGGTAGGAAAGGGAAGCTGAGTCCGAGATATGTTGGGCCATATGAGATCCTACAGCGTGTGGGTGAGGTGGCCTATGAGTTGGCATTGCCCGCAGAGTTAGCTTCTGTCCATCCAGTCTTTCATGTATCTATGTTGAAGAAGTGCCTAGGTGATCCAGCATCAATCTTACCTGTTGAAGGTTTGGGGTTGATGAAGACTTGTCTTATGAGGAGGTACCTGTTGAGATCTTAGACAGACAGGTCAAGCGGCTGAGGAACAAGGAGATTGCCACAGTGAAAGTATTGTGGAGAAATCATCTTGTTGAGGGTGCTACGTGGGAAGCTGAGGCCGACATGAGGGCCCGCTACCCTCACCTGTTCAGCTCTTGAGGTTAGACTTTATACTCTTAAACCTATGCTTCCTTACCTCCCCGTATTTTGTTGCTATTGATTGACTGTGTATAGTGCTTTTATTATGATCTGACTGGCATTACAACATGAAGTAGTAGTGTCATTCGGGGACGAATGTTCCTAAGGGGGGATAATGTAACAACCCTAAAAATGAATAGGATCAAGACTTAGGTTTTTCAAGAATGCTTGCGATTAGACCAAGGTCCACACGTATTGATACGCGTAGAACCAGACCTCAGAACCCTTACTACGACCAAGCCAACTAACTTGGGGAGTTAATTGAGCTTGGAAAGGTTGGAACCAACCATGTGAGGCTCGCGAAAACGAAGATTTAATCGAAAGAGTTTTTACCGGACTCAAAAGAAGAAATTTTAAGTTTTGAGGGTCCAAGGGTAAAATGGTCTTTTCCAAGCCAAGGGTAATATTGTAATTACCCTGAGGAATTAATTATTTAATAAATTAATTTATTTAATTAAGGCATTTCGGGTGGGGCAACCCGAATTGACCCATTTTCGCAAATGGGGGTCACTCGGGTTCGAGCCCCACTAGAAGCAAGGATTTAACTTGCTTTTATTTAATTTAATGAATTAATTTAATTAAATAATGAATATTAACTGATTTAGGAAAAAGAAATCAGATTTCTATTAATTTTAATTATTTATTTAAGTTGACTAAGTCCTACCAACAATCCTAGTTCTAAGAGACCACTATCTCCCATCTCCCACTCTCTTTCACGTAAATCTCTCTCACTTTCACTCTCTTTTCTGTCTGCAAAACGTGAGAAAACAATCAGAAAAGAAGAACCAAGTAAATTCAAAAGTTCATCAAGAACTTGAAAGCTAGAAACTCAAAAGAAGAATAATCTTAAGAACAAAAGGTAAAGATCAATATCTAGACGGATTTTGCTTGTTCTTTCGGTGTTTGGACTGATTTTTGGAGAGGTTCTTGGGCAGCATTCTCGTGGTTGAACAAGGAAATTAAGGTATGGGTCTTCTTACTCTTGGTCCCTTTCCCAAGAGACCCCTAGGACTCAGAATATTCGGCTCAAAACTAAGGTTGTTTTCCCCGTTGCATGTCCCTGTCATTAGCTCCCAACGAATTCGTAGGTTGGTATGAATGCTGGTAGACTTAGGATTATGTGATGTTTGTGCTGGATATGAATGTGTTGGATGTACGTTAATTTATGAAAAGACAAACCATGTGTGTGTTCGGAATTATGAGAAAGTGTGTGACATGACATGAGTCTCGGCCTTGAGGCTTAAATTTGTTAATGTTATGTTTGTTGTTTTATGTACAACAATTGAAGTAAATCGTGATATTCATATGACATGAAGTTTTGACGAATTGAGGAGTAATCTCTTGACTAAAGAATTCGTGAAAAAAAAAATGTACTTAAGAACGTATCAAATGAACTATGCATTGTTCTATAAATTCACGGATAAATGGAGATGAAAGTGAGCAAAGAGTTTTACCTTAAATTTCCAGCACTATATTGATATATCTCTGCCAAATTAAGTAGCAAAAAATGTTAAGAAAAGTGAAGAATAATAGGTGAGGTCATTGATGGTCGAACCCGTGACCTCACCACGTTAAAATTCCCCAAAAATAAAAAAGAAAAAAATATATGGTGAGGGGGATTCGAACCGTGTCATGGCTGGAAAAATAAGTGGTGAAAATAATAAATGAGAGGGGTGGGATTCGAACCCACACCCTCTCAGTTAGAACCCAAAGAAAAAGAAAAAAATAAAAGTATGTGAGGCGTGGGAATCGAACCCACGACCTCTATGCGGATAGGAGAAAATAAAAAAATAATAAAAACAAAATGAGGCTGTGGGGGTTCGACCCCACAACCTCACAGTCAACTCAAACAGTCAACATTTAAAAAGGAGAATAAAATAAAGAGGTTGTGGGGGTTCGATCCCACAACCTCTCGGTCTTAAGCGAATGGAAGGGAAAGAAAATAAAGAAGAATTAGGCGTGGTTGATGGGACTCGACCTCGGGTCCCAACGTCTCACATGGACCGAAATAAATAAATAAAAATGAAAATGGGGTTGTGGGGGGCTCGAACCCACAACCCATCGGCCAATGCAAGAAAAAGGTTAAATAGAAAAGTAATCCTTCAATGTTAATATTGTTATTTGACTTAGAGTTAAAATGTTATGAATATTAGAATAAAATCAATAAAAAGTAGAAATGATAGCCAATTGATTCAAGACTTGGGTTTCCTTGCCCAAGCTTCCGTATTGATACATAAGTCATACGTGAACAAAATATCCAAGAATAATGCCACCTACTTAGATCAAAATCAAGATCTTGTCATATATACAAGATACATAAGTCTTGTACTACATAATCTTAGAAATGTAAGAATCACTTAACAAACTATGAATGAAGACTCATGGCTTGTGTGTATAGACTCATAAGTCTAACATACGTTCAAAAGTAAGTGAACCTAAGATGTATGAAATGAAATGATGAACCCTAGAGGGATTAAGTAAGGGTGTGAAACACTCCAAATGGCCAAGTGCATTGGCATATGATGAAATGAACATTCACGTAATAAGAGGTGAATAACTAAGAAAAACAAAGGTGCTAATGATGATGAATGTGGTGACAACATGATATGAGGCTAATGTAAATGAGAAGAGTAGTCTCAAATGAGCCGAAGTAAATGTTACCAATATGTATTCACCTATGAGAGTGTAAGATAATGAAGAGATCAGTATCTTTGAACACTCTAATGAGAGTATTGAGCTTAACACACTTAAAAAGAATAATGCGATGAGAAATCATCTAATGAGCTATGATGTCCTCATACTAGAAGTCAGCTTCCATGACGTATGAGATGAATGAAATGGAACTTTATACTGAGCATCGATAGACTAGCTATGAGCGGTGATGCCTTTGGGAAGGCGGAGGTTCACGTAACTCTCATGAGATGAGACTGTCCGGCTTGCCGAGTATGAGTCTCCTTATATCTCCTAGTCTTCGAACCTATACTGCCAATATAGGGATCTGGCGGGGTTAAATTCCCATGTATGCTAGCATGTTATTGGATCACTTTGGCCGCTGATTCCACTTTTCGGTGTGGGGGAGACATGGATTTCATGATGCTCACATGATCTATGTCGGTTAAAGTTAAAGTTCCCAATGAATGAATGAGTCCAGCCTCAAATGATGCACATAATGAAATGAATGAATACCAAAGGTGTTAGGATAGGATAATCAAAAGGTGAGTTAGATTCAAGTAATGACATTAGGTCATTTTTGGGAAGGGCGGAGGTTCACGTAACTCTCATGAGATGAGACTGTCCGGCTTGCCGAGTATGAGTCTCCTTATATCTCCTAGTCTTCGAACCTATACTGCCAATATAGGGATCTGGCGGGGTTAAATTCCCATGTATGCTAGCATGTTATTGGATCACTTTGGCCGCTGATTCCACCTCTTTTCGGTGTGGGGGAGACATTGGATTTCATGATGCTCACATGATCTATGTCGGTTAAAGTTAAAGTTCCCAATGAATGAATGAGTCCAGCCTCAAATGATGCACATAATGAAATGAATGAATACCAAAGGTGTTAGGATAGGATAATCAAAAGGTGAGTTAGATTAAAGTAATGACATTAGGTCATTCTTGGTCATTGCACAACGAACCTAATGAAAGTCTTAAACTACATCCTAGGTATAACCGGTGGTTACACTGGACTATGAACGAAATGAAATGAAGTACGTATGAATGAATGAAGCAGACTCTGTGTTTGCTAATGAAGACTCCCTAGTTGAGGTCCCATATGTTGAGCCCTCATTTCTGGGATGTCTTAATGTCAAGTTCATGATTCCAAGGTCTCATGGCATATGAATGAATGATATGAACAAAGTTATGTGCTACATGAAAAGTGTACTGTATGCTATATGATGTGTGCTATGTGTAAATGTTATGTGCTGCGTGCAAATGTGAAAAGTATGATGATGTATGTTATTCTCATGGCATAACTTTCCTAATCCAAATTTGGAAAGATCATTTACTTTCCTAATCCAAATTAGGAATCTTTCCAAATTTCAATTTGGGAAGTCCACTGACTTGACTTCCAAAAATCATGTTCTTAGGAAAGAGCTATTCTTTCTCATGCATTTCCTTGGTGTGTGCTTGCATATACCCATACTTAGTACAAGTGTGTACTAACCCCATACAAACTCTACTATTTTAGATGCAGGCACAGGTGGACGGTAGAGCTACAGGATCATCGCTGCATTTATCCGGACGTCCAGCATTCATCGGGCTTTGGTAGGTCCTCATGCTTTCGAGGATGCTACTATTTTATGTTCTAGCTTAGTTTAGGAGTTGAGCTAGTGGAGTATGTTCCACTAGCGTTTCTTTCTTATTTTATTCAAACTATGTATTGGGCCATTTTGGCAATTATACAATTATGTTTATTGAACTATTCTTTCAGTTGCTTATCTCTTAATGTTAGATTGTTGATGGTGAACAATTACTATTAATGAGAATGTTTTTATAAGTATGTTAGGAAACAAAAAGTTTCAAATTTTCTGCTAAAATTAACCTATGTAAAGTAAGAATAACGTAAGTAGGCTTGTCTGCGACCTCTGAGAGGTCAACGACGCCGGTCTCATCTGGGGTCTAGATTCCAGTCGTGACACAAGACCTCTTACTCCCACCGATATTCGTAGCTTTCTAGGATTGGTTTTTACTACTACAGGTTCGTGGAGGGTTTTTATTCCATTGATGCCCCACTGACAGCTTTGACTAAGAAGAAAGCCAAGTTCGAATGGGCGGAGACTTGTAAGAAGAGTTTCCAGGAGCTCAAGGACAGACTCACTTCAGCCCCAGTGCTTACGTTGCCTAAATGTAGTGAGAATTACATTGTTTATTGTGACACATCTAGGGTTGGTTTGGGTTGTGTTCTTATGCAGGGTGGTAAGGTGATAGCCTATGCGTCCAGAAAGCTCAAGGTTCATAAGAAGAATTATCCCACTCATGACCTGGAGTTGGTAGTTGTGGTGTTTACATTCAAGTTGTGGAGGCACTACTTGTACGGGGTGCATATGGATTTGTTCACAGACTACAAGAGTCTCCAGTAAGTGTTCACGCAAAGGGAGTTGAATCTACGTCAGGGGAGATGGTTGGAGTTGTTGAAGGACTATGACATGAGTGTCCACTACCATCCAGGGAAGACAAATGTTATAGCTGATGCTTTGAGTAGGTTGAGCATGGGGAGTACAATCCACATTGATGATGGGAAAAAGGAGTTAGTGAAGGATGTACACAGACTGGCCAGACAGGGTGTGCAGTTGATGGCTTCTACTAGTGGGGGTGTCACAGTTCATCCTAGTTCTTAATCATCCTTGGTAGTTGATGTCAAGAAGGGTCATCATCTTGATCATGTGTTGATGAGTTGAAGGACTCAGTGCTGATAAAGGTGAATGAGTCCTTTACTTTGGGAGGTGATGACATAATTAGGTACCAGGAGAGGCTGTGTGTACCAGACGTGGATGATTTGCGGACCAAGATTGTTGCAGAGGGCCATGGTTCCAAGTATTCGATACATCTCGGTTCCACCAAGATGTATCATGACCTCAAGCAGATCTATTGGTAGGATGGCATGAACAAGGACATTGCTGAGTATGTGGCCAAGTGTCCTAATTGTCAGCAGGTTTAGGCGAAGCACCTTAAGCCTTGTGGTCTCACTCTGATGATTGAGGTTCCAACTTGGAAGTGGGAGTCCATTAACATGCACTTCGTGGTTGGTCTTTCGAGGACTAGGAAACAACATGACTCCATATAGGTTATTGTGGACATGATGACTAAGTCTGCCCACTTTATCCCTGCGAAGTCTACTTACAGGGCCGAGGATTATGCGAGACTCTACATTGATGAGATTGTGAGGTGGTATGGGATTCCTTTGTCTATCATTTCAGATAGAGGAGCTCTTATTCTCACAATTCTCCACTCTCTTTATCACGCCTATTTACTCTCATTCTCACATTCATTATCAGTAAAAGAACAAAATCAAAAGTTCATCACTCTTGAAGAACTTGAACGCTAAAACTCAAAAGAAAAACTAAGCTAAAAACAAAAGCAAAAACATTGTTCTTGACGTGTTGTGCTTGAAGTTTGGTGGTGAGGCTTTGGTGTCTGGAGTTGGCTTCCATTGGTGAAGATTTGGAGGGTGTTGATCAACAAAAGGTATGGGTTTTCTTTCTCTTGGTCCCTTTCCCAAGAGACCCCTAGGATTCAGTCGAATTCAAATCCGAAAAACTAGGAATGTTTCCCGTTGCATGTTCTTGTCACTAGCCCCCATCAATTTTGTAGGTTGGGTATGTTTTGCTTGTAGAATTTAGTAATGTGATGTGTTTTCGTGATGATTATGTTCATTTATGTATGTTCAGATTTATGAGAGTAATAAGTATGCTTTCAGAAACTATGTGTTAAACGTGTGTGTGTGCATTGTGTATGCCCTGACTTTGGTCATGGGTTGAAGTGTGTAATATGCAAGTTAAATTCTTGTGTTTTGTATGCAATTACTTGAAGTAAATCGTGATGTTCATAAGTGGTGTAATGTTGCTGAATTGAGTGAAAATCTTGATCAAATGTAACCACGAAAATGCATAAAATAAATGTACGAAATATCCAATGAATTGTCAAAAAATCTAACGTATAAAATGTTGAGGAAATGGACTGGAAAGTGTGATAAAATTTCAAGATTTGCTGGAAATTTGGTTCGGCCAAGTTACTGGAAAATTTGGAGTTTAAAAAAATAATTAAAATGTATGAGGTCATTAGGGATTGAACCCAAGACCTCACCATATGCAAGCTATAAAAAAATTCAATAATAAAAATGAGGTAAGGGGGTTCGAAATGGGGTAAGGCTCAAGTGAAGAGTTAGGAGAAAAATGAAAGAAAAATAAAATGAGTGGTGTGGGGATAGAACCCACAACCTCTCGGATAGGTGAGGGAGAGAGGAGAAAAACGAAAGAAAAATAAAATGAGGTGTGTGGGGATCGAACCAACAACCTCTCGGATAGGTGAGGAAATTAGGAGAAAAACTAAAGGAAAATAAAACGAGGTTGTGGGGGATCGATCCCACATCCTCTCGGCCTAAAACATAAAAGTCAAGGAGAGAAAAGTAAGAAATAAAATGTAGGCGTTAGGATTCGAACTTGGGTCCCCAAGCTGAAATTTTAAATCAAAATTTAATATAAGACTAAGTGTTGCTCAAGGGATTTGAAATCGGGTTCCTTCGCCCAATTCCGTATTGATGCATAAGTCTCACATGAATAAATGATTAATGAGTGCTGCCTATAGGAATCGAACTCGAGACCTTGGCATACCTAGAAGATGCATAAGGCTTGTACCATATGATCTTGGGTAAGTATGAATCACTTAGACGAATTATGAACGAAGCCTCATGGCTTGTACGTATGGATCCATAAGTCCAGCGTACGTTTAAAAATAAGTGAACCTAAGATGTATGTGATGAAATGATGTGACTCCTGGAGGGTTAAGTAAGAATGTGAAACACACTAAAAGGCCAAGTGCATTGGCATATGACGAAATGAACATTCACGTCATGAGATGAGTAATTATGTTATACTATGAATCTACTAAAAATAGAGACAACATGATAAGAGGCTAGTGCAAGTGAGACAAGCTGCATCTACGCCTAAAAATCAATGTCACTAAATGAAATTTCTAAGAGAGTATATTTATGCTAAACGATGAATAAATCAAGAAAGAGTGGCTACATGAGGATAGTCTAGTACAAGTGAGACAAACTGTATCTACGCCTAGAATCAATGTCCCTCAATCTAAATTCCAAGAGAGCATATCTATGTTATACGATGAACAAATAATGAAAGGTGAGTAAAGATGAAATGAAAAGATGTTAAGAAAGAACAGGGTGGCATCACAATATGAGGCTAGTGCAAGTGAGACAAGTTGTACCTACGTCAATATAAGGTCACCAAAAGTACTCACCTAAGATAGTGTTGAATATTAAGAGACAAGTCTCAATCACACTCTATATGTAAGTGTAAGGACAATTC
Source organism: Solanum lycopersicoides (assembly GCA_022817965.1). NCBI lineage: Eukaryota > Viridiplantae > Streptophyta > Magnoliopsida > Solanales > Solanaceae > Solanum > Solanum lycopersicoides. The sequence continues at coordinate 53,151,285 of CM040625.1, read as the reverse complement.
ACACTTAATACGTAAAGAAGAGATGATAAATCATGTAATGAGCTATGACTACCTCATGCTAGAAGCAAGCTTCGACGATGTATGAGTTGAATTTAAATAGGAACTTTAAACGGAGCACCAATAGGCTAGCTATGAGTGGTGATGCCTTCTTTTGAGAAGGGCGGAGGTTCACATAATTCTCATGAGATGAGACTGTCCACTAAGGTGGGTATGGGTCTCCCTTAATCTCCTAGTCTTTGAATTATGTTGCCAACATAGGGAACTAGCCAATGGTTTTCCACCTAAGCGAGCTAGGGATGTTTGTGTTTCACCTTGGCCAGTGACTCCACATCTTTTCGGTGTGGGGAAGACACCGGATTTCATGATGTTCACATGATCTATGTCGGTTAAAGTTGAAGTTCCTCAAAGTAAGAAAGATAATGAAATGAATGATACCAAAGGTGTTTGGATAGGATAATCAAAGGTGAACTAGACTCAAGTAATGACACTAGGTCATTCTTGGTCATTGCACAGTGAACCCGATGAGAGTCTTAAAGAACATCCTAGGAAGTCCTAATGTTAAGTCCTCATTTTGGGAAGTCCTAATGTTAAGTCCGTGATTCCAAGGTCTCACGGCATATGAACGAATGATATGTAATATATGTATGTGCTATATGAAATATGTTATGTGTTGTGTGCAATATGAAAACAATGATGATGCATGTTACTCTCATAGCATGACTTTCCTAATCTGATTTGGCAAGTCCAACTGACTTGGCTTTCCATAATTCCTATCGTTAGGAGAGAGCTCTTCTTAATCATGCATGTCCTTTGTGTATACTTGCATACACCCATACTTAGTAAAAATGTGTACTAATCCCATATATTTACTATTTTATGGCAGGTTCATGAGGGTGTTGAAGACATTCATTGCAGCTGTTCGGACATCAGAGCTTTTCATCCGGACTTGGTAGGATCTAATGCATTCGAGGATGCCTGCCGTTATGTGTCTAGCTTAGTAATAGGTTTAGGCTAGTGTAGCATGTTCCACTAGTATTTCTTTCCTATTTTGTTCAGACTTATGTAATGGTGCGATTTTGGCAATTGTTACTTATGCTATAAGACTATTTATTTCCACATTGAATGATTCTTTATTAGATGGTCGATACACATGAGCAATGAACTTCCTTTTACGCATATGCATGTTATAACTATGAAGTCTATGTACACTTCAAACAAAACAAAAAGTTTCAAATTTTCTGATGAAATTAACCTAACGAATGTAATGACGACGTAAGTAGGCTTGTCTGCGACCTCTGAGAGGTCAACGACGCCGATTTCGACTAGGGTCTACACCCCGGTCGTGAAAGTTTAATTGGTTTATTTGCCATTGAATTGAAGTGTGGATGAGGGTATTAAGGTATGCTGCCCCATTTTCTTTAATTTGATATTAATTATACTTCGATTCTATTGTGCTTGGTATGGTCCACTTATTGTAGCGGTATTATGTGCTTTACTTGCAATTGACGTGGCCTTGTCGGCGTTACTTTATGCAATATAATGAGCATGGCCTTATTGGCAACTACTTGAAGTAATGTGGCTATTTGTGTAGTTGATTAAGTGAAGCATGACATTATGTATCTACATGTGAAGTATATGTGTGTTCTTCCATTTATGTTGCTTTAAGTGATCATGTTAGACTATGACTTTGACATTATGAGTATAGTGTTAGGGTTAAATCCTTGTTATTCCTACTTGAATTTGTGAGTCTATGTGGAGTACATTAATGATGTTATGATGATATATAGGATGACTTGAAGATGTTAGGTTGTTTCTATGTGTTTTTAGAATGACTTGCATTATGAGTTCAAGTGAAGTATGTGATGTCTTGTCTTGGTTGACTTGTATATCTTGCTTGATGTATGTATGATTATGAATATGTGATGTCTTGATTTAGGGTGTTAGAACACTTAGTCTTGAATGTATGAATTACATGTGACTTTAAATGATGATATGAGAGTCTTTTATGTGAAAACCTTGACTTAAGGTTAAGGTTAATATTGTTGTAGTGTAAGCCGTAATGGTATCCTTCAAAGTAAAGGAATGATGGAATTAAGGTTAGTTTCCTTGAATGGCATCATATTAACACCTAGGAAAGTCATCATGAGCTTCTTGTCGCCATTGTGAGGTAGCCCTAGTGGACCTTCCTTGGTAGGGTAAATGTGATTGGGTTATGAAATTGTTATGGAACCCTTTTATGTGAACCTAATGTATGAATTACTCTATGAGAAAGAAGGCTAGCACCGAGTGAGTATGGTAAGGGAGGTAGTTCTAGTTAAGTATGAGACTATAATACAAAGAAGCCCTTCATATTCCTTAACCATGTGCCTACATGGGATGTGTCCAAGTTCTACTATTGGCAAGTAGAACAACCTCATCGGAGTAGGATAGAACTCCGGATTCCATGTCTTGCTATCATGGTCTATGTCGGTTATTGCCTATTCTCATCATGTGGAATACCTATTAGCATTAGAGAAGCTTATGAGGTTTAGGTGGTGGTATGGGACGCTATCAAGACATTGCACAATAGACTTTGAAGGTGTTATGTGGAGTTCCTAGGTCTTGTCCAAGACCATTATTTGAATGTCCTTATGTGATGTATGAGTCTTTTAATGAACTAATCAACTAATGAATTATGTTAAAAATTATGTAAATGAATGAGTACCTAATCTAAAGTGGCTTAAGCATTCCTTAGCTAAAGTGTGAGGAGGACATGGAAGGATGATCTCTTCATGGCTTATCTTTGGAAGTCTTGAGGATGACTCTAGTTAGGGAAGTTGATGTTGTTGACATGATCTAAGCCTTAGGTATTCTCAAGGACTATTTAGGAAATCTTGAAGAGGTCACTATGGACGTTATCTTATTGATTTACTTAAGTAGGTCTTTTGATAGCCTTTGGGAAGAGAATGTCATATCATCTATGTGTTGGTGATTTATTGAGAATGATTCTATCCTAGGGAAGTTGTTAGTATTTCATCTTACTTTTTCATGAAAGAGATTTTAAAGACTAGGTTATATTTTGTGAAATTTTTTAATTCCGCACTACTTTTCACTATGTATATGAAATGAATGATATGAAAGGGATTGTCTTAGACCTCCAAGAGGTCGACGACGCCGGTTACAATCCAAGATTGTACCCTATCTTTTAGGGTATGGTTTCGGGTTGTGACAGCATCTTACTATAAGTTTTTTGGGAAACTAATTAAATTGTTCTTTGATTGGAACTTGTTTAAATGTGTATAGAATTGATGCATAAAAGCATGATAAAGAATTTTTAAAAAAAAGTTTTGCTATTAGGAATGAAGAATGAGAGTTTTATGGCATGATGAGTGGTAGAGTTGTTTCTAACTTCTTATTATGTTGTGAGTCCCTTGATGTTGTGGAATTGATGTTTCCCCCAGAATTGAGGGTAGTATTCATATCTTTGTAGGGTGATGATGTGGGTTTGATTGGCCTAGAAGTTACCTTACTTTAATGTTGAAAGAAAATAAGGAGTCCTTTTGGCTAAGTCCCCTTGTTGTCTTCCCCTAATGTTGTATGACCTTGGTGTCTATTTTAGTGTATGAAAATCTTATGTGTTTGAATGGTATGCTTTGATTGGAACTTGTTTAAATGTGTATAGAATTGATGCATAAAATCATGATAAAGAATTTTAAAAAAAAAGTTTTGCTATTAGGAATGAAGAATGAGAGTTTTATGGCATGATGAGTGGTAGAGTTGTTTTCTAACTTCTTATTATGTTGTGAGTCCCTTGATGTTGTGGAATTGATGTTTCCCCAGAATTGAGGTAGTATTCATATCTTTGTAGGGTGATGATGTGGGTTTGATTGGCCTAGAAGTTACCTTACTTTTAATGTTGAAAGAAAATAAGGAGTCCTTTTGGCTAAGTCCCCTTGTTGTCTTCCCCTAATGTTGTATGACCTTGGTGTCTATTTTAGTGTATGAAAATCTTATGTGTTTGAATGGTATGACCTAGCTTGATGATTGAGGATAATTTTCTTTAAATAATATGGGTTAGAATACCTTAGTGTTCCTATGTTAACTCACTGTAAATCCTTTTGAAAAGTAATAATCACTTTTAAGTGATGAAAAATGAAGGTTGTTAAGTTAAGATCCTCTTTAGATTGGGTTAAGTTACTCTTAATTGGGTTTACCCTAAGTGGTGGATGGTGATGAAATGGTAAGGTTGTAGATATTTTCTACCATGTCCTTCTATTTTTACTTTCACTTGAAACTAATGAATTCTTAGTAAGCTTGTTCATGAATAGAGTTTTGCATAAAGTATGAATTGCATGAACCTTATATATTTGGTATGTATTGATTGACATTACCTTAAGGATATTTTTAAGATTCCAAGGTGCATGAAAGGAAATTTTGATAAAACCCATGTTTTCTCATGTGTCCTGTGCATCTTAACAGGTAAATGTGAATTTGACTTCATGAGATAAGGTATGAAATTTGGTTTTAGACACGTGTGAGGTGTAATGTTTAGAATTACAATGAAAAGTTGAGTCTCCTTAACATGAAATATGTTGAGTCTCTTGAAAACTATGTTTGGGAAGCATGATTGTAGGCTTACTCTTAAAAGATGAAAGCATGTGTAGCTAAGTATTCATATGTGTGCCTATGATTTGTATTATTTTTCCCGAATGATATTTACTGTAAAGACTAATGTCATGCTATAAATTGAGATTTTGTGAAATGGCTTCCTATTTGTTGTGATGTATTTTGTGTCACTTACCATTTAGACTTCACTAGGAAGTAAACATGATTATGTCTTGGTTTAAAAAGTTGAGAATTTCTCATATTATAGTAAAAATGGCCTTTGTGCATTTGCTCGGGTGTGAGCTCATGATACATATAAGTGTGTTGAGGATATGGAAATTACTCCATGGACACAAATAAGAATGGTATGGTTGAGTATGACCCTCATAGCGCTAGGTATAACTTATGAGAATGCATTGTTAACCTATCTTACTCAAGTCTAAGTGCATGTAAATGAGTGCCTACTTGCTTCTTGAGTGTTGTTGAAATCTGCCTAAGTGTGACTTGAAGATAGTTGCAAGATGAGCTCTTAATGATTTGAAGTGTAATGAACATGTTATGATTAGGAGAATGATGTTCCTCCTATGAACATGATAAGAACCTTTGTGTTTGATGCATTAAAGAGTGAGTGAATCAAGGTTTTTGCTTGCTTGTGTGCATTGAGTGTTAAAATAATGTGAAGATTTGTAACTTGTGAGTTTGATGCATTAACTTCTATGTGATGTTGTTATTATTGATATGAACTTCTCTATGATGCATTGAAGTCCTTGTTGTGATTAAAGTGTTCTAAGTGTCATTCGAGGACGAATGTTCCCAAGTGGGGGATATTGTAAGACCCCCAAAATGAGTTAGGGTGTCTAGATCCTAACATGTTTGTATTAAGCTTATAATGTCCTAAAATGACTTATAATATGGTTTAGAGGCAGTGTATAAAGTTTGAGGTGATTTAGAAGTCAACGTCAAGGGACGACCAACACGTTCGACGCCTAGTCGCCTATGTGCCTCATGTGTCTATGCATGCTTATATTTGTATGTCATGAGATTATAAAGTCTTAAAATGAGTTATAATGATGTTTAGTGGTATTATATGAAGTTTCATGAAGTTTGTAAGTCAAACGTCCAAGAATGTCCAAAACGTTCAAAAATAGCCTAAAGACATGCATGTCTGTTTTGATAGGGCCTTGCATATTTGGACAAGTTGCAGGTGTTTGTTTTGGGTGAAACGTATGTGGAAGGTCTAAAACTTTTTAAGTGTTGTATTTAGGTTGGAAACGTCTTGGTACGACTTTTAAAGGGCCACGCAAAAGGGCCCACAAGAAGGACCCAAGGTTGGTCGAGACACTCCCTTGGCAGTGACAATCGACGAACCAAACGACGGCCTGTTGGTTGACCAACGGCTCGTAGGTTAGGTATCAACGACTTATACTTATGTTGGGAAGCTATCAACCCAAAAATTTTCCAAGGACAAATCGACGGAAGCCAAAACACGGCCTGTCGATTGACCAAGTCCAGTCGATTGGGTCCGTCGATGGTGGCCTAGTGCCACTGCCTGTGCACTGTTTCATTAAAGGGGTGAATGGGAAATTAACCCCACATGCTAACCAGACCCCACATGATTTATTTGGTAATTTTTGGGTGTATTTAAGTGATAAAAACGTGATAAACCCATTCCCAAACCAACTCACACAAATTGAACATTTCCCTCCAAAAATATTCTCCCTAGAAACCATCATTGTTGGTGAAGCTCAAGAACAGCTTGGAGCTTGTATTTCCATGGATGAATCACCAATTTTTATAGGTTTTCAACTATACAAATGTATGGTGATCCTTCATTTCTAGTTATCCTTCCATCTAGAGAGTTAATCTCAAAGTTTCAAAGGAGATTTCATGATCAAAGTACTTCTTCTTCAATCTAGCCATGGTTTATTTTTAAAAACATTTTAAATGGTTAAATCATGATGAATTAATGTATTGGTTTGTACATGATTTTACTCCAATTTCATGATGAACCCATGCTACTTCTCTAAATCGATTTATTCCTTGCATGGGCTTTGTGATCTTTACTTGTTATCGATTGAATTGTAATTCTATTACGTTGAAGCGGTTATACCAATTGTTACTTACATTAATTAATGTTGAATTGATGATGAAGGATCCATATGGATCAATGTATGAAGAATTCAATATGACTAGTATATGATCTATGTATTCACTGTAAGGTTGGCTTTATGTCAATTGTTGTAAGACTTTGGATTATGTTATGATTCTTGTAGCTACTATTTTAGGTTATATAATGATTGAATTATGGATAGGAATCTCATATGATCAAAGTAAATAATGATTGGCATGAATTTATCTAGTCCTTCTAATCTATCGATTGATAATACTATGTATGTGATGTGATCTATATTTTTAGAATATGTGAAGCATGATTCTTCGAGTAATGATCTAATTAGATACTGCCTAACATGTACATTATTTTTAAAATATGATTGATGATCAAGGCCATATCGAATCAATCGTATTGGCTAATTCTTCTATACTCTAGCTAGTTAATAAGTATAAAGCCTATGTTGGAAGCTTGATCTTGAAGTGCTCTAAGCATGATTTCGTTATGTCAAAGTGTATGATTAGATACTGCCTTTGATTGATATTATTGATGAAATATGATCTATAATCCATGTAAGTGAGATTGGTTGATGGTCTATGTCCGTCTACATCCTAGCATGTTAATGATATGTTGTACTAGTTTGTAGCATGGCCTTGTAGTAGCTTATGTATGACTTCGTATATGATTATTATGTTTTAGATACTGCCTATACTTGATTTATTGATGAAAGTGTTGTCATGATCAATGATGACCAAAGGCTAAAGGATTGGTAAGAAATCCTCTATTCTTCTACTTCTCTATTTCCTTATAGTAATGTTGATGAAGCCTTGTATGGCATTGTTTGGTATGGTCCACTTATGGTGGTGGCGTTTACTTTATTGTCATTATATATGTGTTGACCATGTCCTTAAAGGAAAATTGATGAATATATGATTGAGTGGTTATGATGATCAACTTATATGTAACTTGTGCGTAGTGTTCTATCATAGTTGTGAATCTAGGTTATGTTACTGTTGTTATGAGCACTTGTGCCTAGTCTTCTATCATAGTTGTGAATCTAGGTTATGTAACTATTGTTATGAGCATGTAAATGGCTATGTAAGAGCATGTGTAGGTGCTTCCATGGGTGGAGTGTTTATGATTGATGATCCCTACCCATGTACCCCTATGAGAATGAGCAAATAACTAAAATTAGGAGTCTTGAGTATAATGTGAAGATTGTCTTGACTCCTATGCTAAATCGTGTTGTGTTGTCTATGCTTGAAAGTGTAATATGGTCTTAAGATGGTGGCTGCCTCAATGAGTTGTTGATAGCCATATTGTGATCATGTGTATTAATGTACACACACAGTCACACTTCATGCATGCCTACAATGTAGTAAATGTTCATAGTGTCTAATGAAAGATTGTTGTCATATTAACTAGTGTCTACTACTATGCATGTAAAGTATATTTATGTGAAGTATGGTATGTTTTCTAAACTAGGATGACTTGATAGGTGTACTAGTATTGGGAAAGGGTAAGGGACCTTGTTTATGCATTGCACATGTGTACCTTGATAGGATAGATCCTAGGTTTGGTTTCTATGTGCATGAATATGAATGCATGGTCATGTGTGGTCTTAAGGGTTATGCGAATGTTTTGCTCACATATATTTATACACACACACACATGAATGATGATTTAGTCAGTAATAGAGCCTTGAACATGTGCTCAAGTGTATCCTTAACTAGATATTGCTAATACATATGCTATGTCCATGTGAAAGGATTTCTCACATGAATTAGGTTGATGAACTCTCATCTATGACCTATGAGCAAATAATATGAGGGGATGACTCTCCTAAGTCTATCTTTTATAAATAAATGTTAATAAAGGCTATTTAAATAAAGGCAACTTAGCTTAGCACCGAGTGAACTTGTATATGAGTGTGTGTCCCTTTCCAATGTGGAAAGGTAGGTCTACTATAAATCTCATGGGGTGCATATCCTCATAACCCAAAAAGGGTGAAGAGTGATATTTCCATGATTGCCCCCAATTCCATAAACTATGCTTGCCACATAGGATCTAGCAAGTGATATCACCTAATATACTAGCATGATATATGTCCTACCTTGGCAAGTAAGATGCTCTCTTTTTGGTGTGAGGGGATGACACCAAATTCCATGTTTAGCACTCATGGTCTTAGTGTCGGTTAAGGCTATAGTTTCCCTAAAGTAAAATGGACAATGAAAGTAAATGGTTAGGACCCTAACTAGGATGATTTAATGGAGGTTACTTAGGATAGGTGGAAGTAATGAACCCATATAGACATTGCACAAGTATCTCCTTAGGAATTCCTAGGGAGGTGAACTAATATATATGATTATGATTATATCTTTATGCATGATATTGTAGAAGTTGTCTACTTTTTGTGAAGATGTGCATGGTATGAGTCTATGTGATGTGGTCTTATTATTATATGCACTATGTTAGTCTTAATGACTATATGATGAAGGTTGTTGACATGAATGAAGTTTTCTTCACTTATATGTTGTTGTATGAATTGAATGTTAAGGTTTGTGGTCTCATGATGGGTTTACTAAGTATGTGTGAGGTTATGAGGCTTCACATGTACATTGCACTAGTATAATAAGATTGGGGTCATGAATAAGGTCTTAAAATGATGAGTATGAAAAGAAGTAAATATATGTGTAAATTGAATATGGCTTACTATAATAGTTTATGGTATTGGCTTAAATGTGTCTTTGATATGTTTTACTTATATAATGATACGTGTTGGCTTGTGTAGATGATATGTATGTTTCCTTGTGTCCTTAAGGTGATGAATTGTACCAAGTATTACTAGAGGGTTACTTGGGAGGTTATTGAATACAAGGGAAAATAGTTCACTGTTAAGGGAAAACTAGTCACTGTAATGTGACTTGAAAATGTAATAAATTCTATATGTGATCCTACAAAATGTTTGTCCTTTGAATATGTTTATATGATGTATGTGAATGATAAAAATGATATTGGATAAAGTTTTTATGAAGATTTACTCAAAAAGGCATGAAGTATGATTTCAAGGAAAATGTCCCTTTTAAATGCATGTTTTTACATGGTTGTCATACTTAGTGCATTGTTGTACTAATCCCATTCTTCTCTACTTGTTTACACAAAGTGTAGGTTATGGATGCTTAAAGGATGTCTTGAATGTTGAAGAGATTGATAGATGATTTCCAAGCTTAATGAAAGGAATCCTTAAGTTCAAGGATCTCCTACTTATGTCTTTACTGAAAAGTTTATTGAATATGTTATAGTTATGTATTATGTCTTAAGGGTCGTGTCCCATACCACCACTACCCTAAGTAGTAAAATCTTTAGGAGACTTAGTTCATTACATTCTTTTGTGAGGGACAAGTTTAATCGACATAGACCATTATAGACCATTAGAGCTAGACATGGAATCGCGACATTAACCCCTATCAGACTAGGGATCCCCAATTGCCTAGGGTAGGGTCATTCTCTTAGTCTTTACATGGATTAACCAATAGTGTCACCTATGAGGGCGCATAGTTAAGGTATAAGGAGATTGCAACTAAGTAACTCATTATCTACTAACGAGGAGTACTCATCTCAAGAGGTACATTGGATACAACATCTCAACTCACGAAGTTTAACCACCTCTTCTTCATATCCTCTCGGTTCTAAGCATAACTCCCCCACGGAGTCTTAAACATTCATAACTTTTTGGATTCATAACTTACTGTACACCACATCTAAACTCACTAAGGGTATCAATCCCACAATCTATCTTAGAAAACTCTTGGGAGATAGTGAGGTTGCTACTAGACACTTCATGTCTACTCACGAAGAGTGTCCACCTGAACACTTCCTTTTTCATTCACATTCTTTAGCTTCATTCATCATATTAGACACTTTAACATGCTTCACATAAACATATAGTTCACTTACACATATTCTCTAGCATACATTAAATAACAAGCTTAATAAAGCACAACAACAAGAACATCTAGCTTCACATAATATGACTTAATGGCCTTATTCACAATACATATATAAACTCACATTCATATAATTGAAGTAAACACCACCACCAAATGTGGACCATACCACTCAAGAACATTTCATAATAAGAACTATACAAGGTAACTCACTTACCATTCATCAAAGCTTTCACCCCCGATTAAGAATTTATACAATAATTCATCATAAAATATCCCTTAGGGAAGTAGATAAAACACAATATAACCATAAAAAAAACATATCTCTAACATCCTCTAATCATGCTCATTAAACCCATTTCTAAAGCTAAAAGTTTATAAAAAGCATAAACATGGTTTCATTGGGGTTTTGACATTAAAATCATCATTAAACTCTAAGAACAACTCATTTTAATCATTAAAACATTTTCATACAAAAACACATACTTAGAGTCAAGGAATAAATAAGTTTTAAGTTTGAAACCCTTTTTGAAATCATTTAGAAGTGGCTCCTCGAATGAAAGGGAGTTAAAGGATGACTAACATACCTCAATGAGGATAAACCCACCAATTTTTTATGAATAAAGCGTCCACCACCAGCCCACCAAGCCTTTCCTTGGGTCCAAGTTTCCATGAGGTTTTGGGAGAGTTCTTTCTTGTGAAAGGGTTTTTAATATATGAAATGAGGGATCTCTTCTAGGTCTAGGACATAAAAATAACTTAATATACATTAAAAAACCTGAAATAATAAATCTAGGTTCATAAAATACTTGGGGTTAATTTACAAAACACCCCAAGCCTTGGAAGAGAAATGTGACAGCTTTACAGTGACCCATCGACGACCATTAGCTACGGGGCGTCGTCTTGTCGACGGACCGTCCTTCTAGGGCGTCGATTGGGAAAGAGGCTGGACATAAGGTGGTTAATCTCCCACCACTTAGGGTGGACATACGATCAGTTGATGCTAGGGCGTCGTTTGGACCTTTCTTGGCAACTTTGATGTCAAGTTTTGGGTCCTCTCGTAGGACCCCTTGTGGGTACTGTACACGGAATTTGAACCCCTAAACACTGTCATATAGGTCTTAGGATCATCCCACTCTTTTTCAACTAAAACAAACATGTAAAACTCACCAAAACATACTATGACACACAAGCACTTTCTAAGGAAAATCTTCCGAACGTCATGGTTATTCTTGGACATTTGACCTCCAAACATCACCAAACTTTAGACACTGAATTAAAACATCACTATTGACCATTTTAGCATAAAATTAACTCATTAGGCACAAGCTAAGCTCTAGTTCAACCTATTTCATTTTAGGGCCGTTACATTCTCCCCCACTTGGAATAACATTCGTCCTCGAATGACACTAAAACATTTTTTAGGACATCAAGGACTCAACTATAAGCATACAAAATTCATATTATGGTAAAAAAATCATATTTAATGCACAAACTTAGCAAGGAACACAACTACACATTGACAAGAAATTTGACAACAGAGGCAACTTTTGCAAATATTTTCACAACTCAAAACACACCCTCATTTCTTCTTTTATGGAGGAATTACCTTTTCCCACATTAAACATGATCATCAACATCATTTATACGCACACTAAAGCTACAAACCATGAAGGTGCAATTAAGTCAATTTTTGAAATTCATACATTAAATGCACAAGCCTTTATAGTGAAGAATGCTTAAAATTCATTAATTCATCTTTCAAGAAATTTTTACAAGAAGGCATTACATTATGAGATACAAGCTCATCTAATGAAAAACCAATAACCATAAGGAATTAAGACTTACCGGGGCTCTTATTCCGGATTAGTTCGTTACTTAGTCCCCATTACATAGTAACGATTTTTCTTTGGAGCATTAGGATCCGTACCACCACTAGGGGTTTGGTTGACCTCTTTTCATTTTGCCTTGATGTTAAGGAAGTCCCTCATCTTGTGAAACTTATTACCAAACCCAAAACAACCATTTGTTCCGGCAAGAAACTTACCCAAATGTTCCTTTCCACAAATAGCACACCTAGACCTCTCAAAAGTTTGGCCACCTCCTTGTGAATTTTGGTTGGGATTCTTATCCTTGTTACCCATGGAAGGCTCTTGATGATAGAACCACTTCTTATGTTTGGTTCGCCTTGTTCATACGACCTAGGACTATTACCCTCTTGCCTTATCTCCCTAATTTTGGAATCCTCAATATGTTGAGCATATACCATAAGTCTAGAGATATCCATGTCATTCAGGAGCATTGTCGTACGACACTCATTCTTCACATAGCTAGACACCCCCATCACAATTTTGTTCATCCTAGCCCTAGGGTTGGCTACTATGGTTGGGGAATACTTAGAGTGTTTGGTGAATTTGAGAGATTACTCTTTCACACTCATTCCCCCGTGATGAAGATTCATGTATTCTACCATCTGCTTCTCCCTCAACTCTATGGTAAAGAACCTATCAAGAAAAGCCTCTTTGAACACTTCCCAATCTATAAGACCATCCCTTAACGGTCTCTTATCCCTCCATTGATTAAACCACACTTGAGCCACATCTTTGAGTTGATAAGCAGCTAACTCCGATCTCTCTCTAGGGGTCACACACATAGAATCCACCACCGTGAATATTTCATCTATAAAGGTTTGTGAATCTTCAACCAACATAGTTCCATGAAAAGTAGGAGGGTTCATCCTAATAAAATCCCAAATTCTAGAAGCAGGAGTACTAACATTTGGTAGATGTCCACCTCCTTGGTTATCTTCGGCAACCAAATGATAAGTGACGACTTGAGCTTGAGTCGTCATGTGTCGGGTCAAATCCATATAAGCAACCCTTAACTCCGCATTAGTCATATCCCTTTCAACAAAGGTAACTTGAGGAGCTTGGGGAACTTGAGTTCCTTGAGGATCCGGATGGGGAACATCCTCATTCACATCTTCTAGGACATTTATAGGGACTTGCTCACCACGGGGATTGATTCTATTGCTAGCTACTTCTTCCTCATCCCTTCTAGTGGTTGTCCTCCTTATACTCATGTCCAATAAACACAAGAGAAGAGTTTTACAAAGACATCTTATAGAACTCAACTTTAAGGCACAACATTCCAATCATGAAGGAAGTGAAACTTCTATCGTCTTATAGCCTCTCAATCATGGGTGTGTCGCGACTCACACCGATGAAGAAGAATCTACTAGACGTGGCTTGTGAGATTTTAGACCCTAAACTATTTCACATAAACTAATGCTCTGATACCATATTTTCATGACCCGAAAGTACCCCCTAGCATATAGGAAAACCCTTAGGTCAGACAATTGCGTACTTAACCTTTCGGAGATCTTGTACTAGCCTTTTCCTATCATTCATTACATAAGACATGAAAAGTAGTGCGGAATTAAAATTTCTCACGAAATTTATAGTAATAAGGAAATATCATTTACACATACTAAAGAGTAGTCTCGTCGTCACAAGCCATCTTAAATACACAACTTAAATATCTTAGGGGCACGACCCTTTACATTGAATGAAAATACATAATGAGTATTAATAGTAGAAACAAATGAAAAAGAACTATGCCCTCGAATATATGAGGACATACTTAGTCCTAAGAGAGTCGATTCTCAAGCTTGCCTTTTAGTCTTCAACTTGCCTCCAACCTATACTTATAAAGTAAAAGTATGGGGTTAGTACAAATAATGTACTAAGTATTGCATATGCAAAAACGTGCAAAAGGGGACATTTTAGTAGAAATAAGCTTTCATGCAAATTAAGTAAAACTTTAGTGAATATAAAAGTGATATAACACATAAATCATCATTTTGCACATATGAAAGGATTTTCAACATTTTAACATAAAAATCCACTTCACAGTGAACTTAAAAAGAATTAGAGTGAAGTCAACTTTATAGTGAACTTACATTACTTCAACTAACAGTGAACTCATTTCCTTAGAAGTTTCCCTAACCAAGGTTATCCTAAGACTCACAAAGGTATACATGAAGGAACCGCCCATACAATTCCTTCAATGCGCACCTACGTGATCCTCATGGCTACCCATTATAGGCTTACTTTGAACGGGTGACAAGACCACACTTATATAACTAAACATTAGAGAATATAATTACATTTAGAACTTCACAAAGTTGACCTTCCCCAATTGGACTTGCAAGTTACAAAAATTGCAATTTGAGAATAGCATCCCATACTACTACTCCCACTTTGTGCTCCTTGAGGATTCCATGAGGTAAGGTACAACACATTTAGTATTCATAACATCATTATGCAAGACATAACTTTAACATGCTTTCTTAACGCTATACATTAAGTCACATAACTTCATTTCATTATATAATAACACATCCATACATTAAAAACAAAGACACACCAAGGCTTTCCTTTCAAATGTCTACTTGTGGAATAGATAAATAGCGTCCCATACCACTACTACCCTAAGTAGTACACTCTTTAGAAGACTTAGTTCATTACATTCTTTTGCGAGGAATAGCTTTAACCGACATAGACCACGATATCTAGACATGGAATCACGACATTAACCCCTAACGGACGTGGGATCCCTACTTGCCTACGGTAGGGTCATTCTCTTAGCCTTTAATTGGATTATCCAAAAGCTACACCTATGCAGGCGCATAGTTAAGGGATAAAAAGATTGTTACGAAGTAACTCATTCTCAACTAACGAGGAGTAATCATCTCAAAAGGTACATTGGATACAACATCTCAACTCACGAAGTGTAACTACCTCTTCTTCATATCCTCTCGGTGTTAAGTGTAACTCCCTCACGGAGTCTTAAAGATTTATTATTAAAGGATAAGGAATATTTTATTGAACACCACATCTCAATTCACGAAAGGTATCCATCCCTCAACCTATCTTAGAAAGCTCTTGGGAGATAGTGAGGTTGCTACTAAACACTTCATGTTAACTTACGAAGAGTGTCCACCTCAACACTTGCCTTTTCATTCAGATTCTTTAGCTTCATTTATCATATTACACAATTTAACATGCTTCACATAAACATATAGTTCACTCAGACATATTCACTAGTATACTATACATAACAAGCTTAATAAAGAACATGAACAAGAACAACATCATGATCATCTTTCTTCACATGATATGCCTTCATGGCATTATTAACAATACACATGTAAACTGACATTCAAATACTTCAAGTGAACACCGCCACCATAGGTTTACCATACCACTCAAGAACATTTCATAATAAGAACTAGACAAGGTTACTCACTTACCATTCATCCAAGCTTTCACCACCTATTCACAATTTATCAAATAATTCCTCATAAAATATACCTTAGGGAAGTAGCTAAAACACAATATAACCATAATCAAAACATATCTCTAAAATCCTCTAATCATGCTCATTAAACCCATTTCATAAGCTAAAAGTTGATAATAATCATAAACATGGTTTAATTGGATTTTTTGACATTAAAATCATACTTAAACACTAATAAAAACTCATTTTAATTATTAAAACATTTTCATGCAAAGATACATACCTAGAGTCAAGGAATAAGAAGTTTGAAGTTTGAAACCATTTTGAAATTATTTTATAAGTGGCTCCTTGAATGAAAGGCAGTTCAAGGATGACTACCATACCTCAATAAGGATAAAGCAACTAAATTTTCATATAGAACATGTAGACCACCAGTCATCCAATTCCTTCCTTGAGTTCAAGATTCTATGTGGTTTTGGGAGAGTTCTTCCTTGAGAGAGGGTTTTGAATATTAGAAACGAGGGGTCTTTTATGGTCTAGGACTAAAAACAAACTTAATATACTTTAAAACCCTTAAATAATCATCCCGGGTTCATAAAAGACTTGGGGTGACTTAACAAAACACCCCAAGCCTTGGAAGAAAAACGTGACAACATTAAGGGGGTTAAGCTCCGACCATCGACGACCACTAGCTCCGGGGCGTCATCTGGTCGATGGCCCGTCCTTCTAGGGCATCGATTGGGACTGAGGCTGTACATGGGGGTTAATTTCCCACCATTAAGGTTGGATCTACTCCCTCCAATGACGGCCCGTCAACAGGACTATGGTCCGTTGATTCTAGGGCGTCGTTTGGGCTTGTCTTTGCAGCTTTGATGTCAAGTCTTGGGTCCTCGTCTAGGAGCCCTCGTGGGTCCTAGGTGGAGTTGTACCTGGACGTTGAACCCCTAAACATGTTCATATATTTTTTAGAATTATCCCACATCAATTTCAACTAAAATGAATAGGTAATACTCGCCAAAACATACTAAGACACACAAGCACTTTCTAAAGCAAATCTTATGAACGTGATGGATGTTTGACCTCCAAACATCACAAAACTTTAGACACTTTCTCAAAACATCATTATTGACAATTTTAGAACAAAATTAACTCATTATACACAAGTGAAGTTCTAGTTCAACCTAGTTTGTTTTAGGGGCGTTACACATATAGTGAGGGTCAAGGATATATAATCCGAAGTCCCTCCTTTAGAGTCGGTACCCATAGTGAAGGAATTTCTAGAAGTCTTTGTCACATCCGGGGAGCACCCCCTAGAAGTAACATGGCATAATTGACCTCTCAGAGGTCTTAAACAAGCCCATAGTTATCATTCATTGCATTGTCATAGTAAATGTAGCGGAAAATTTAAAACGTTTCATAGCAAATCGTATGCTAGAAACTTCACTTCATATATATAAAAATATCATATTACATACTTAGAATCTAAGTATCCTTTTTATCTTAGACTCAAAAATATTAGAGTACATTAGGGACACGACCCTAAAATATAAGACATAAGTATTAATTTATACACTTTACAGTAAACTAATCATTAGGACCTCCTTGTACTTAAGGATTCCTTTTCTTTAGCTTGGGAATCACATATCAAGCTCCAAAATTATATAGACATCCTTTATTCATTCATAACCTACACGTTATGTAAAAAGTAGATAAGAATAGAGTTAGTACAAGAATGCATTAAAGATGGTAACCATGCAAAAACATGCATTTAAAAGGGACATTTTCTTGAAATCAGACTTCATGGCTTTTTTGAGTAAATCTTCATAAAACCTTTATACAATAGCATTTATATCATTCACATGCTTCATATAGACATATTCAAAAGCCAAACATCCTTGATAATAACATATAGAATTTAAGCCACATTTGAGGTCGCTTTACAGTGATATATTTTGCTTTATAGTGAACTTCCTTTCATTTTATTTCTAATCGTCCCAAGTATCCCTCTAGTGATACTTGGTTCAATGAATCACCTTAAGATTACAAGGAAACCATACATACGACCTACACAAGCCAACACATACCGTCATACAAGTATAACCCATCAAAGACACATTAAAGTCTATACTCTATTTGCTTTACAGTAAGCTACATCAATTTGCACTTATGTTAACTTCACATCACATAAATCATTATAAGACGTTGTTCATGACCCCAATCTTAGTATACTAGTACAATGTACATGTGAAGCCCCATAACCTCACACATACTTAGTAAACCTATCATGAAACCACAATCCTTAACATTCAATTCATACATCAACATAGTAAGTGAAGACAATTTCATTAATGTCAAGCAAGACCTTCATCATATAGTCAATAAGACCACCATTGTTCATATAATCACATCAGGTAGACACTAACACAATGTCATGAAACAGAACCATAACATATGCACATACATTAGAAACCTTCCTAGAACTCCCTTAGAGAGCTACTTGTGCAATGTCTAGGTGGGTTCATTACTTCCACCTATCCTAAGTGTAAGATCCTTAAAATGACTTACATGAACTAGAGCCTAACGTAGTTTTTATGATTTTCTAAGGTCCTAAAATGGTGTATAATGTGTTATTGGGACAGTGTCTAAGAGTTAGGTCCATTGGAAGTCAAACGTCAAAGGACGACTAAAACGTTCAACGACTAAGTCACCCATGTGCCTCATATGTGGTTTTATGTGTTTATGTGTGATTCATGATGTTATAAAGTCATTAAAAGAGTAATTATGGTGTATATAGGCAGTGTATTAAGTTTCGTGAAGTTTGAAGGACAAGCGTCCAAGAACGTCCATGACATTGGAAAGGTTTGCCTTGAAACGACCCTGTGTGTCTTGGTATGTTTCGTCGAGTTTTACATGTTTGTTTTGGATGAAATTCATGTGAGTTATCCTAAACTTGTATACAAACATACTCGGGTTGTAAACGTCTGCGCAAACATCCCCAAGGACCATCCAAGGGTCCTTGAGAAAGGACCCATGTTGGTGGCCAAAATTGAGTAAGGCAATCCCACCTACAGATGGAAAACGACGGCCAGTGGCCTGGTCGACACCCCGTAAATGGAGGGCGTCATTAGGGAATTAGACTAGGAATCTAACCTTTCTATTTTCCAGCCTCTAACCCAATCTACTGAGGACAGGAAGTTCTGTTAGTGGACTGACGCCCCGTCGATGGGTAGTCGTATGTGACTATTCTCATGCGCAGGTTCACTGTAATGTTAGGGGTGAAACTGTAAATTCACCCCACGTCCAAATTAGAAATTTGGCGGTTTCTTAATTGTCTTTTGGGTATTTTAAACATGTATATAAGTCCTTAACACTTAGAAGAATTCATTCTTCAAAGTCAAAAACCAAATTATCCCTTAGAAATTCATAGAACGCCATTGAAGCCAAAACTCAAGGAAGAGGTTGGATTGGATATTTGAGTGGTGATTCTTCATAAAATCAGAGTATTTCAAAGAAGTTTTCTAAAGTTTTCAAAGATGAACTAGTCCAATTTCATGATCTATCCATGGGTTCTTGCATTAAAGGTTTTGAATCATTAAGTATTGATTATATTGTTTTTAATTAGATAATTTTATCTTAATTAACCTATGAACCCATTTAATTGACTACTTTATGGGTTAATTGATATTACCTTAATGTTTATGAATTATGGTGTAGTTTTCTATGTGTTATTGCATGATATAAGAATTTTATTTTATTGATGTATAGGTTGTATTAGATTGTTAAATTTATTTTGAATTAACCTAGTTTCATTGAGTATTATGATTTATGCATTGAATTGATGTTCAAGGCCATGGGTATGGGCCTTATGGTATTGAATGGATGATTTAGACATGGATTGAAATGGAGAGAATGGATTGGTGGTACACTGCCCTAATTCTCTTTATTTTAAGTACTATAGCTTTTGAATTATGTTGTGATTGGTATAGTCCACTTATGGTGGCGTGGTTATGTGATTGATGTGGCCTTGTCGGCGTTATTTTATGTATTATGATTATCATGGCCTCTTCGGCAACTACTTGAAGTAATATGATGATTTGTATAATTGATTGTGTGAAGTGTGATCTTATCTACCTACATGTTAGGTAATGTGAAATTATGTGGTTTCTTCTAATAAAGTTGTAAGGTAATTATGTTAGACTATTCTATGTGTTCATGTGAGTGGTCTTAGAGTTGATGCATGGTTTTTCATACTTGACTATATGAGTCTGTAATGATTATATAGATGATGTGATTGTAATTAATAGGATGACATAAAGATGATTAGGGTCATTCGTAAGTGTTCAAAAATTGATATGCAATATGTAGTAAAGTAAAGTATGTTGTGTCTTGTTGTGGTAGACTTGTGTCCCTTACTTGATGCATGTATGAATGTGAATATGAGACGTCTTGAATTAGGATGCTAAATCCTCTTAGTCTTTAATGTATGAATGACATGAGACCTTGAATGATGTTAAGATGGTCCTTTATGTGAAAACTTGAACCTAGTGGTAAGGTTATGAAACTTGAAGTAGAAAGTCGTAATGTTATCCTTCTTGTAATGAATGTTGGACTTAAGGTTGGTTCGTAGGAACGACATCATATCAATACTTAGGAAAGTCATTATGAGCTTCTTGTCGCCATTGTAAGGCATCCCTAGGGGACCTCTTTGGTAGGGTAAATGTAATTGGGTTACGAACTTGATATGGAACCTTTGTATGAGCCTTTAATGTGAATTACTCTATGAGAACAAAGGCTAGCACCGAGTGAGTATGGGAAGGGAAGTAGTTCTAGTTAAAGGATGAGGCTAGAATACAAAGTAAGCCCTCCATATTCTTTAAACATGTGCCTACATGGGATGTGTCCAAGTTCAACCATTGGCAAGTAGAGCACCCTCATCGGAGAACTCCGGATTCCATGTTTTGCTACCATGGTCTATGTCGGTTATTGCCTATTCTCATCATGTGGGATACCCATTAGAATTAGAGAAGTTCTATGAAATTTAGGTGGTGGTATGATACGCTATATAGACATTGCACAATAGGCTTTGAAGCTTTTAGTGAGAGTCCCTAGGTCTTCTTCAAGACCATTACTTAAATGTCCTCTATGTGATGAATGTGTCTTAATGAACAAATGAAATAATGATTTATTTTAGAAAGCATGTGAGTGAATGAGTACATAATCTAGAGTGACTTAAGAATTCCTTAGTTAAAGTGTGAATAGGGCATAAGGGATGATCTCTTCATGTCTTATCTAGGGAAGTCTTGAGAATGACTCTAGTTAGGGAAGTTGGTTGATTCTTTGGGCATGATCTAAACTTAGTATGTCTTAAGGATTATTTAGGTAACCTTGAAGAGAGTTTATGGGTGTTCTCTTCTAGAACTACTTAAGTAAGTCTTTTGATAGCCTTTGTAAGTAGATTGTCATATTATACATGTCATGTGTTTGGTGTATTGTAAATGTATGTGTCTCATTATAAGTAGTCTTGAGGACTATTTAGGCATGTTTAGAGAGGGTGTATGGGTGGTCTCTCTTTGTGTTGCTTATGTGGGTCTTAGGATAGATCTCAGTGAGGGAATTACATGCTAGAAAGTGTCCAAGGTGAAGTTAAAGGACTTCACTGTAACAGTGAATTGGTTCACTGTAAATAGACCTTAAAAATGTACTAAATTGTTTAAATGTTATGTTATGTGTTTCGAAGATGTTAAATTATGTTCTTATTATTATCTTATGATATTTAAATGAAAAAGATGCATATTTCCAATAAATATCCATTTCATGATTTTTATGCATTATGCCATACTTAGTACATGTGGTTGTAATATTCCATGCTTTTATCTATATCTATAGTGGTTGGTAGGTGAAGAGAATTTGTGAAGAAAGACTTGGATCGTAGCATCATTCAAGTGAAGTTGAAGTATGTCCTCATTTGACTCGAGGGCATAGATGTCTTTTATTTTTTTTATTGATGTATTGTAATAGATTTAGTAGTATTATATTTCTATTGTGTATGGGACGTGTCCCAAGTACTCTTGTGTCTAAGATTTGATGAAATGAGACTTAGTATTTCCTATAAGATTTATATGAAAGAGATTTTAAAGACTATGAAATTATTTGTGAAAAGTTTTAATTCCGCACTACTTTTCACTATATACACGCGATGAACGATACAAAAGGGTTTGTATCAGACCTCCGAGAGGTCAAGTATGCCGGTTGAACTCTGAGAGTGTCATATCTTCTAGGGTGTGGTCTCTGGATGTGAAAAGCATGGTATAGATCATAGGATAGGAAAGTAAACTTACGAATCAAAAAGTCTCATCAAGTCATGTCTAGTAGAGTCTTGATCATCGGTGTGAGTCTCAAAACATATATGGGTGAGAGGCTATAGGACGATATAGTTTCCCTTCTTTTCTACTCCAATGTCGTTCCGTAGAGTAAAAGTTATGAGTATTCTTTTGTTATGGTTTTCCTTGTGTTTCTAGGAAGATGAATATGAGGAGTACACCTTCTAGGAGGGTTGAGGAGAATGATGTTCATGAGGAGATTCCTCCTCAAGTTGAGAAAGTTGAGCAAGTTCCTCAAGGTGCCCAAGGTTCTTAAGTGCCTCCCCAAGGTGATCAAGTTCGTAATATGAAAGGAGGTAATGAGGTTCCAGTGGTTCACCCAGAATTGACTAATAGAGAGATTAGAGAGGCTTTGTTTCCTTTAGCCCGACCCGTGACTACTCAAGTGAATTTGAGTATGGCTCCTAGGGTGAATTTTGTGAAGAACACTATGACCTCTAGGTTGAGAGACTTTGTGAGGATGAATCCTCCTATCTTTCTTGGCTCTAAGGTGGGAGAGGATCCCCAAGAGTTCCTTGATGGTGTGTACAAGGCTTTGAGTGCTATGGGGGTTACATCTAGAGAGAAGGCGGAGTTGGATTTGTACCAATTGAGGGATATTTCTCAAATATGGTACACTCAATGGAAGGATAATAGGTAAGTTGAGTAGGATTCTATTGAGTGGGAAGAATTTAAGAAAGCTTTCCTAGGTTAGTACTTTCCTCGTGAGAGGAGGGAGGTGAAGGTAGAGAAGTTTATCAATCTCAAGCAAAAGACAATATGAGTGTTGAGGAGTACTCTTTCAAGTTCTCACTGTTGTATAGATATGCACGGTCCTTAGTGTCAAATCCTAGAGATGAGATGATTCGTTTTGTGACCGGGGTCACCGACTTGGTGAGGAAGAATGTCGTACGTCCATGTAACATGATGATATGACCTTAACTAGATTCATGGTGTATGAACAATCAATTGAGGAGTCTAAACTTCTTAGGATTGCTAGAAACTTGAAGAGAAGTGGTTCAAGTAAGCAAGGGCAACCTAGGTTCAAAAAGAGGGCTCAAACTCAAGAAAAATCGGGGTGCTATGTTCAAGATTGAGAAAGCAAGTGGTTCTCAAAATAGCAAGCCTACATGTGTCACTTGTGGAAAGAGACATTATGGGGAGTTTTTAAGGGGTACCGGGAGTTGTTTTGGATTTGGAAAAGATGGACATAAAGTGAGGTATTGTCATACTAGAGATGGTAAGAAAGTGTCTCCTAATGTTCCAAAGGATGATTCTCCAACAAAGAGGCGTATCTATGCACTCCGGACAGGAGGAGAAAAGCCGGATGCTGGTGATGATGATGAGGTATGTCCTTGCATTTATCTTTTTAGTTATATGAGTTCCTTCTAAGTGGGGGAGTATGGTTAGATGATGGGCTAGAAAGTCATAGAAGTTTGTTGCATGTGCATGGTGTTTAGGAGTTTTGTGAAGTTGAATTTCATTAACTTCTTGCGATGTGTATTTTCTGAAGTTGTGATTAAGTTGTAAAAGGTGTTTATATGATTTTACCTTGCATATGAGCATGTTTCTATCATGAATTGCCTTAAAGTTGCATTTTTTTAAAAATTGCTTAATTCACTGTAGCTATGCCTGCTCACTATGAAAATTTTATGAAATTGACTAATTCATTCTTTGCTCAAAAATTGTTGTAATGTGGTTAGAAATTATTTGTATGAGTATGATAATGAATATAAAATGATTTTTTGATATTTGTAATGAAGGATGTGAGTTTTTTAGAATGATGAGTTATAGAATTTATTCTAGTTTCTTGTTGTGTTGTGAATCTCTTGACTATGTGAAATTGATGTTTTGTGTAGATGTTTGTATTGTATAATGTTCTATATGGTATGGTTTTGAGCTGCTAATTGAGTCTTTATTCTAAGAAGTGTTCGGAAAGTTGCAAATATTATTCAAGGACGAATGTTGTCCAAGTGGGGGTGAGTGTAAGATCCCGAAAATGACTTAGATGAATTAGAGCCTAACGTGGTTGTCATGATGTTCTAAGGTCCTAAAATGGATCATAATGTTTTATTGAGGCAGTGTCTAAGATTTTTGGTGCATTGAAAGTCAAACGTCAAGGGACGACTAAGACGTTCGACGACTAAGTCACCTATGTGCCTCATATGTTGTTTTATGTGTTTATGTGTGATTCATGGTGTTATAAGGTCTTTAAATGAGTTATTATGGTGTATATATATAGTGTGTCAAGTTTTGTGAAGTTTTAAGTTTAAACGTCCAAGAACGTCCATGACGTTTGAAAGGTTTGCCTTGAAACGACCTTGTGTGTATGGGTATGTTTCGTCGCGTTTTATGTGTTTATTTTGTATGAAATTCATGTGATAGGTCCGAAACTCATATATGAACATATTAAGGTTGGAAACGTTCGTGCAAACTTCCCCAAAGACCATACAAGGGTCCTTGAGGAAGGACCCATGTCGGTGGCGAAAACTGCCTAAGGCAGTCCCAACTATGGATGGCAAACGACGGCCTGTGGCCTGGTCCACGCCCCGTAGGTGGAGGTCGTCATTAGACACTTAGCATATAAAGATAATATTCCATTTTCCAGGCTCTAACCAAATCGGCAGAGGACAGGACAGTCATTTTGTGGATTGACGCCCCGTCGATGGGCAGTCGTCTGTGAGCCTGTTCTCCTGCGCAGGTTCACTGTAATGTTAGGGGTGAAATTGTAAATTCACCTTACGTCCAAATTTGAAGTTTGGGGGTTCCTTAAGGGTCATTTGGTTATTTTAAACATGTATATAAGTCTTTAAAAATTAGAAGAATTCATTCTTCAAAATCAAAACCAAAAATATCCTTTAGAAATTCCATAGAACTCCATTGAAGCAAAACCTCAAGGAAGTGCTTGGATTTGAGATTTGAGTGGTAATTCTTCATAACATTGGAGGATTATAATCATTGAGGTATTAGTTTTGAACCTTGAAACTCTATTCATCAAGGATCCCAAATTCAATGAAGTTTTCTAGAGTTTTCAAAGATGAACTTGTCCAATTTCATGATTTATCCATGGGTTCTTGCATCAAAGGTTTTGAATCATTAAGTATTGATTATATTGTTGTTATTTAGATGATTTTAACTCAATTAACCTATGAACCCATGTAATTGATAAACCCTAGTTTTTGACTACATTATGGGTTACTTGATATAACCTTAATGGTTTATGAATTATGGTGTAGTTTTCTATGGGTTATTGAATGATGTAAGAATTTTATTCAATTGATGTATAGGTTGTATTATATTGATAAATCTATGTTGAATTAACCGAGTTTTATTTTGTATTATGATTTATGTATTGAATTGATGTTCATGGCCATGGGTAAGGGCCTTATGGTATTGAATTGGATGATTTAGACATGGATTAAAGTGGAGAGAATGGATTGGTGGTACGCTGCCCTAATTCTCTATATTTTATGTATTATAGCTTTTGAATTATCTTGTGATTAGTATTGTTTACTTATGGAGGCGGTGTTATGTGATTGATGTGGCCTTCTCGGCGTTAATTTATGTATTCTATTGATCATGGCATTGTCGGCAACTACTTGAAGTAATATGATGATTTGTGTAGTTGATTGTGTGAAGTGTGATCATATATACCTACATGTGAAGTAATGTGAAAGTATGTGGTTTCTTCTATTGAAGTTGTTAGGTGATCATGTTAGACTAAGACTATGTGTTCGTGTGAGTTGTCTTAGAGTTGATGCATGGGTTTTACTACTTGACTATATGAGTCTATAATGTTTATATAGATGATGTTATAGTAATGAATAGGATGACATAAAGATGGTAAGGGTTATTCCTAAGTGTTCAAAGAATGATATGCAATATGTAATAAATTAAAGTATGTTGTGTCCTGTTGTGGTGGACTTGTGTCCCTTACTTCATGCATGTATGAATCTGAATATGAGATGTCTTGACTTAGGATGCTAAAGCCTCTTATTATTGAATTTTACCGACATCCGAAGTTTTCTAGGGTTTGCCGGGTACTATAGGAGGTTTGTTGAGAGGTTTTCGTCTATCACATCTCCATTAACGGCCTTAACCATAAGGAAGTCCAAGTTTGAATGGTCGGAATCTTGTGAAAAGAGCTTCCAATTATTGAAATAGAGGCTCACCTTCCTCTCAGGTATTGACCTTACCAAAGGGTACAAAAGGGTTTGTGGTTTATTGTGATGCCTCCCGAGTGGTTCTAGGGTGTGTGCTCATGCAACATGGCAAAGTCATAGCGTATGCCCCTAGGGAACTCAAGACACATGAGAAGAATTACCCAACTCATGACCTTGAGGTTGCGACAGTAGTTTTTGAAGAGTTGTCCTGCAAAAATAGTTACCTTTGATAGAGTTCTCCTACAACAATAGCTACCAATCAAGTATCGTTATGGCACCTTTTGAAGAACTTCATTGTAGGAGGTGCCGGTCACCAGTCAGATGGTTTAAAGTGTGTGAGTTTGCACTTCTTGGCCCCAAGATAGTGTATGAGGGCATGGAGAATGTTCAACTCATAAGATAGAGGTTGAAAATTGATTATATTCAGCAAAAATCTTATGCCGACAATAGAAAAAGGGACCTTGAATTTGAAGTAGGAGATTCGGTCTATTTGAAATTTCACTCATGAAAGGGGTGATGAAGTTTGGAATGAAAGGGAAACTTAGTCCCCGTTATGTGGGACCTTATGAGATTTTTAACAGAGTAGGGGAAGTTTCATATGAGTTAGAATTGATAATTGAATTGGCCTCGGTTCATCTAGTGTTCCATGTGTCAATGCTCTAAAAGTGTATAGGTGATCCGGTGTCGATTCTCCCTCTAGAAGGTTTAGGGGTAAAAAAGGAACTTTCTTATGAATAGGTCTCAGTTGAGATCTTGGATCGTCAAGTTAAGAAATTGAGGAATGTATAAGTCACCTCCGTAAAAGTTCTATGGAGGAACCACCTTGTTGAGGGTGCAATATGGGAGGCCGAGGCCGACATGAAGTCTCGCTATCCTCATCTTTTCCCCCCTACTCCTAGCCAAAGTTAAGGTTAGTAGTTTTCTTTTAAATGAGTTTTATGAATATTTTTGAACCTATCATGTCTATCTAGTAAGTGCATATTCTTGTAGAAATTCATGCCTAAATTGAGTTTTCGTGAAATATGGCTCTAATGGTTAACTTGCACTTGAATATTTTGTGGCCTCCGGATGGATGCAGACCCATCGGCCTCCTCTAAGATTGTTTCCTTTAGGCCATCAAAATTTGTTACACATAACCTTCCTTGGTGTCTAAGCAACCCATCTTCTCTTTGAGAGAACGTTTCTATACATTTATCAAGAACCAAATCCTTTAATTCCATCATGATAGGGTCAAGATGTTGTTTTGACTTCACATCGACAACAACGGATGACTAGGAAATATGATGGATCATTACACACCCTTTGGGCAAATCTTCTAGTCGCACACCCAAACGGGCAAGCCTATGCACATCACGGGATAACTCCCTTTTCTATTTTTCAACATGCGACAGACTACCCAAAGATACACGACTCAAGGCATCTACAACCACATTGCCTTTCTCGGAGTTGTATAGGACGTTCATATCATAATCTTTTAAAATCTCTAACCACCTTCTTTGGAAAAAATTCAAATATTTTTTATTGAATACGTATTGGAGACTCTTGTGATCGGTGAACACATCAACATTTACCCCATAGAGATAGTGTCTCCAGATCTTCAAAGTAAAAGCTACGACCGCTAGTTCAAGGTCATGAGTTTGGTAGTTCTTCTCATGAACATTGGGTTTTCTAGAGGCATAAGCTATCACCTTTCCATGTTTCCTGAGGACACAACCCAAACCTATTCAAGAAGCATCACAATAAACCACAAAACCTATTGTACCCTCCGGTAAGATTAACAACGGAGTGGAGGTGATTTTATCTTTCAATAATTGGAATCTCTTTTCACATGAATCCGACTATTCGAACTTGGAATTCTTCTGGTCAAGGCCGTCAATGTAGATGCATTAGATGAAATCCCTCAACAAACATCCTATAGTATCTGGATAAACCCAAAAAGCTTCAGATGTTGGTAGGACTTAAAGATCTAGGCAAACTCTTCACCGCATCCGTCCTTAGATCGACCTCCAGCCCTTCACTAGAGTATATGTGATAAATAAACACAACTGACCTCAACAAAAACTCACATGTACTAAATTTGGCAAAGAGTTTGTTATCCTTGAGGACGCACAAAACTGCCCACAAATGGTTCATGTGATCATTTTCACTCTTAGAGTATATCAAGATGTCGTCAATGAAGACAATCACAAACAAATCAAGATAACTTCTAAAAACTCGATTCATGAGATCCACGAAAACTGTCGGGCCATTTGTAAGACCGAAAGACATAACTATGAATTCAAAATTACTATATCTAGTGCGGAAAACTGTCTTAGGAATATCGACACCCCTCACCCTAAGTTTGTTATGACCCGACCTCAAGTAAATTTTTGAATATTAACTCGCTACTTGGAGTTGATCAAACAAATTGTCAACCCTAGGGAGTGGATACTTATTCTTTCTTTCAATTGTCGGTAGTAAATACAGATAAGAAGAGATCCATCTAACTTTTTCACAAATAACTCCAAATCACCCCATTGAGATATGCTTGATTGAATAAAACCCTTATCTAGAAAATCCTTTCGTTGAGCCTTTATTTCCTTCAACTCGGCCAGTGTCATTAGGTAAGGAGGAATTGCAGTGGGTTTTGTATCTGGCAGTAAGTCAATACAGAAATATATTTCCCGTTCGAGAGGAATTACGGGTAAGTCATCGAGATAGACATCCGGAATATCCTTCACTACGGGGAACGACTCTAATGGAGGAGCCTCAGACTCAAGATCCTTGACTCTCAAAACATGATAGAGACATCCCTTGACAATCAACATACAAGCTTTAATACATGAAATGATTGGACTCTTAGGAGCTAAGTTCCCCC
Source organism: Solanum lycopersicoides (assembly GCA_022817965.1). NCBI lineage: Eukaryota > Viridiplantae > Streptophyta > Magnoliopsida > Solanales > Solanaceae > Solanum > Solanum lycopersicoides. The sequence goes on along the minus strand of CM040625.1, from coordinate 53,121,964 downwards.
CTTCCATTCCAAAACGGGTTCGTTAGGAAATTGGAACTTTACTACCCGAGTTCTACAATAAATGGAAGAAAAACAAGAATTTTAGATATAAAAATTTCATTGCCAAATAAACCAACTGTTTTATCAAAAAAGGGAGTTTTTATAGGTTTTCGACTTTTAAAGAGTCTCCACTTAATTTTTAAGAAAAATCAAGAAAAACTTTTGTTTTCAAAAGACTTTAAACAGAAAAAATCTAATGAAAATATTTTAAAGGGTTCGGGATTCAAAATAATGTTTTAGGAAGGTGTTAGGCACCTAAAACATACGTCTAAAACGGTTTTCCAACAACTAACATAATTTGGCTAAACTTACAATTGCGATAAAAGAAATACTCTTTGGAGTTTATTCGAAAGACAAAAGCCAAAAATTATTTATGACTTGTTCTTTTTGAAAAATTTATCTAAGTGAATAATTTGCAAAATTATTGGTTTTAAGTTGATAAAACATTTAAGGCGTTATGTGGGGATTCGGATTTTTCTAACTTTAAAATTAACGAAAAATAAAGCAGATAAATAATTAAAAGCATATAAAGAGATAGGGAAAGAGATTTGGGTCCAAATTCGGGTTTTCTGTCCGCCTTGACCGAAATTTGGACCCACCTGTTTGGTTTTTGGGCCCATTTGTTTTGTACCTGTCCTAGGTCCTAGTAATATAATACAGTAATACGAAGTAAAAAAAAAAAGACAAGGGCTTAGGCCCATTACAAATAAAAATACAAATCTAAAAAAAAACAGAATGAAATGAATCTCATGGACGGCTCCTTCGTTTCTTCTATAGCTCTCTCCTTTGCTTCGGGATCTGTTTGCCTTGTTTCAGCTTCCCTTTTCTATATTTCATCTTATAATACCGGCTGACTCAAACCCAAACTCTACGAAGTGCAGGGATGGAGTTCGAAAGGACTCGGATAATTTTACATACAAAAAAAAGGGTAGACAAATTAGCATCATTTGACGAGTCAACTAAGTAGAATAACAGGCGACAATCATACTTATGATAGTAAAGAAAGTGCAACAAAAGCAAATAGTAAAATCTGAAACTATAATCAACCCAATTATCAAATACGACTATTCTTTAACAATTATCTCAAAACACATGTCCCACCCAAGATTTTTTTTTTCATATAGCAAAGAACATGGTAAAAAAAATCTAATTCATAAACTTTTAAAGTTCAAATAACACCAAGAGACATATTTGGCACACCAAGGGATAAATTAACCAAAGCATTTTGAACCCTCTCTTTTAATTAACCATAGAACTGACCAAAAGCAGAACAAACTTAAATTGCTAGCTAAAATTACGATTGGTAGCCCAAGTAATACATGAACAAAGGTGGCAGACATGATTTATCCAAAGAAGTATTTCACAAAATACGAACCTTCGAAACGAATGTAATAATAAGAAATTATCGGCCAAGACCTATACTCAAACGAGGACACAACCTAAATATTAAGATTATCGGAAAGTCTCTTACTACTAACTTTAAGCCCATAAAAAAAAAAATTGACTAGAGCACAGGAAATCTGAGAAATTTGCTAAGAACAACTTCATCAAACTTTTCAAACTCATTCACACTATAAGAAATGCAGCTGGATAGAAACAATTTATTTTTTTTAAAAAAAAATATGCTCAAAATAACTATATCACATTAGGGAAAATCACACAACTTCACTAATCGAAAAGGTCGAATCTACTTTCAAAACAAAGAGCCAACACATAATATTAAGAACCAAAGTGAAATCTTAATACGTGACACCACGTCTTATCAAAGCTATAGTCACACCTCCCGAATCAGATTGCAATAATCGAATAAGAAGATAAAGTATAGGTAATGATAGGCAACACAGTGAATAGCAAGCTAAATGAAGAACAAACTATGCTTCAAAATATATTACACAAAGGAGTCAACGAAAGGTAGAATTACATTTCAAAACAATATGAATCTAAGCTGAAAATGTCACAAATCCATCTCTTTACATTTAGTTAAGAGAATGAAACACATAAAAGATCAACCAGGAGCCCTTATGGCAAAGAAAACAAATCGGAAAGCTCATATTCAAACAGAACAAACTTCCATCCAAGAGTATTGAAATGAAAAAAACAGAGAAGAGAACAAGAAAGAAGCCGAGGAAGACCCAACAACAACAAGTTCATCACATAACGATTGAAATCGGAGTAGAACATAAGCGAGGGAGTAGGTATTACCTTTTTTGGGCAGCGACTGGAACGACGAACTCGAGCAAAGAGCTTCCACCACCGCAGCCACGAACCCTGATATGAACAACCCAGAATACTATATGAACGCTACTACCCTATAGTGTACCAAATAACAGCTCTTTCTTTCGTTTTCCTACTTCCTCGAATGTATGATTTTCCAATTTCTTTTCCAAAATTTTTATATCTCCTCCCGAAAAATTTCTCTCAAAAAATAATCTCTCCCGGATGCCCCCTTTCAAAGAACAAGATGAAGTATATATATACCCAAAATTAGGGTTTTGAGGATGAGGAAAAAAAATAAGGAATCGGTTCAAGGGCCCATGAACCTGGGAATTCAAAAATCAAAAACTTTTTCCAATTCGACAGACCACTTCTGGGAATTCAGTTCATTCCCAAAAGGGAATAGCGAAATCAACGTCTGAGATCAAATTACTCGTCCTTGGCAGGAGACGTGGATCAATCTCACAGCTCCAAGGACGAGTACGCATTCCTTGCACTGCAGAGATCGTACGAATATGCTGCATAACAGCTGGACACAACAGGAAAGAGGCGGGAGGGAAACGTCTCACTCGCGATTGAGCCTGCTCGCGTAAGGAGGAGAAAAACGACGTGAAGGCGAGGATGAAATTGGTCTGCACGCGCGTCTGCACTCCTGCTTTCTGTAGACGTTGTAGTAGTTGGAATTGTCCTGCCTGCTGCTGCTAACGTCTCCGAACCTCTCTTTGTTGAACAAAAAATGGACCGGGTCGGAGGTCATTCGGAGTGGGCTGGGAATGTTATTATTTGGTGGGCTGCTGAAAGAAAAAGTTTCTCCTTGGGCCTCTTGTCCTTGAGAATTATAGCAAATGGGAAGGGCTGAAGGAGTGCTGGACTGTTAATCCGGGAATTTAAAGGGGAGTTGGGTAAACTTGGTATTTAAAGAATGAGCCAAATTTAGTTTAAGTTGAGACAAATAAATCGTTAAGACGAATTATATGAGATAATTAACAAGCTTCTCAATTTTTAAACGAGACAAAATAACTGAACCCCAATGAAAGCTATTATAAGGCTAAACTTAATAGTAAAGCATTTAAATGAAATAAAATATTTTAAGACGATTTAATTATATGCGTAATTTGTAAAATAGTTATGTTATCTAAAAATATAGAAATTAACAAAGCTAGTTAGAATAACTCGCAAAATGTTATGTTTTATCATTGTTATTATTATTAATATTATTATTATTATTATTATTATATATATGTTTTTTTTTCGAAACTTATAAAATTAATTACTTTAAATTGTTTAAACTCGAGAAGCTTGGTAATTAAACTATCGAGGAGGGTCAAAATTCGGGTGTCAACAACTGTCCCTCATTTTACTTGGATTGATGCAAGAAATCTGAGGAAAATGAAATTGACCAAACTAATTTTGACCGACCTCATCTTCATCTTTTAGGAATGGGATTTGGTACGGACTTTAGGAATTATGGCCGAACCCCGAAAATGGATTTCCTACATATCTCAGGCTATATGAGAATTCAGGCCACTTGTAGTTCGATACGCTAGATTTAACCCACGATTTTGAATGAATTCAAAATCCATCTCGATACCAAATTATGAAGATACCGAAATGCTTGGGAGTGAGGTTTAAGAGCGAATGTCGGAATACAGCCGAGTTTTCAACATTGAATCCGCCTACATATCCTTAAACCTTCAGGAATCAGGCTGTGTATAGTTCGATTTGGTCGGTTGAAAAGGAAATCTATTATGCTAGATAACCTTTGGTTTTTGATAAGTGACAAGTTAAACGAGTATGAAAAGGAGGCTTGTAACCTCTTAGCCATGAATGTGGCGCGCTTGACACCCGTAATTAGGAACTTACACGGACATAATTTTCAAATCTCTTGGTACATCGTCACTCAATTTGGAAACTTGCCTCCGGTAGACCAAAATTCCGGGTGCAAAACTGAAACTGACAAAAATGAAGAAAAACCCACATGCCTTAAGATAGGGGTGTGGTTTGATTGTGGTGGAAGTCGCTCCTCTACTCGCGTCCTAAGAGTTTGACACTCCTCTTTGGACTATGTCCCAGTTCGCTGCTAAGAAAAAGTTCCAGGTTGTACTGCATCCTTTTTGATGTTGTCCGCACCTGTGGTATGTTTTGGAGAATTCATCCTTTCGGATGCTCTCGACAAAGACAGAGATAAAACTCATCAGCATAAAAAATGCAATTTAAATGGGAGTCAGTGTCTTTTTACCGTGTTGACACTTAATTGCACTCCTCGACATCTGACGTCAACTCGATTGGTTTGACGTAAAGCAAATAAAGCTTATGTCTTGTGTTTGCGATATAATCTTCGATGTACTCCTCATTCGACGTCAAAATAAATAAAAGCTGATGCAATGTTGATATTTCTTTTGATGTCAATGTACCCTTCATGCTGATGTCAACATAAATGAAAGATGATGCAGTGCTGATGCTTCTCTTGATGTCGATGTTCTCTTCATGTCGTTTATCTTATCATGAATAAAAAAGGGTAGTTGATGCCAATAATTGAATATTCTTCTTGAAATGCACGACTTCTACTCTGGTAGTGCATGATTACTTGCAGGATATGAATATCTTTCCGCGATGCGTAAATTTTGCGAGGGATAGAATCTTCTCGCGATGTATAAATTCAGCAAAGTATGAAATCTTCTTGCGATGTATAAATTTCTGCGAGGGATGGAGGCTTCTCGCCATGCATAAATTCCGCAAGGCATGCAATCTTCTTGCGATGTATAAATTTTTGTGAGGAATAAAATCTTCTCGCGATGCAATAAATTCCGCAAGGCATGAAATCTTCTTGCGATGCAATAAATTCCTGCGAGGGATGAAATCTTCTCGCGATGTATAATTTTCAGCAAGGTATGAAATCTTCTTGCGATGCATGAGTGTTAACTCGTGATGCATGATCTTCCGAATATTGACTCGCGATGCATGAATATTGACTCGCGATGCGTGTTCTTCCGCAATGCATGAATATTGACTCGCGATGCATGTTCTTCCGCGATGCATGAATATTGACTCGCGATGCATGTTCTTCCGCGATGCATGAATATTGACTCGCGATGCATGTTCTTCCGTGATGCATGAGTATTGACTCGCGATGCATGTTCTTCCGCGATGCATGAATATTGACTCGCGATGCATGTTCTTTCGCGATGCATGAATATTGACTCGCGATGCATGTTCTTCCGTGATGCATGAGTATTGACTGGCGATGCATGATCTTCTGTGATGTATGAGGATTGACTCGCGATGCATGATCTTCTGTGATGTATGATCTTCCGCAATGCATGATCTTCCACGATGCATGAATATTGCTCTTGATGTCATCCTTGGTACCAAAAGAAGATAGTGCTTCAATTAAGCAACATAGTGATCTTCTGGATAATCATGTCACCTCAATTGACAATAAAGGTAAAATGACTTCCAGATAACATATCGTCTTGATCAAAAATAAATAAATGACCCTTTCGTGTAATGTATAGTTTTGATCGACAATAAAATAAATAAACCTTTCTGGTAATGTATAATATCGTAACTGATATTATAATGTAAATGACATCCTTTACGGAAACTGTACACTCCTCCTCGCCTGATTCACCTTCGAATCTAGTTGGACGTTCTATAGACTTCTTGTTGTTGGAATTGACGAAATAAACGAATCATATTCTCAAGTCCCTGGTATAAGCAATAAAATAATTCTTGTGTCTACAGGAACACCGTTAATTTGGGAGAGATTTCTCCTCCCTCGACTCCTCCATATTCATCGATGAGAGGAATTTGCTGATTTTTGAGCAATATTATAAGCCTGCATCCACAGAAAAATCGTTAGTTTGAAAACAGACTGATCTGTGTCGATTCTTCAGTTGTCTGCTCCTCGTCCGTCTATCTCCGATTGATATCTTGATCTCCCGACTCTCGATAGCTAAGACCAAATATTTCACCAAAACAAATGAAATGCAAATATAAAATTTTAAGGAAAAATAAATTTTCGAAAAGTAGTATTTTGGAAAAGGGCTATTGCCAATTGTCATGTCACGTCAGGCTTAGCTAACTTCTCTGAGTTTGGGTGCTCGGAGGTTTATTCGCTGGGGAGTATTCACAATCACTCCAGGCTGTCGATTAACCCATGTTGAAATTTTGAGGTTATCCTCAAAATTTATGTCCCAGTTATAAGTTTTGTTTATCTTCGAATGTCGGTAAGTAAATCCGTGGAATTTTCGAGTCCTCTCGAAAATTCTGTCCCAGTTGCAAATCACGAAGTATCTTCAGTCTTGACTTGCCTGAGGGAAAATCTTTTCTTGAGAATTTTTGAGTCCCTCTCAAAAATTCTGTCCCAGTTTCTGTTGTAGAGAAAAATAGCAATCTTATGGGACATATGACCGAACCCTTGTGGCGCCTACGTATCCCGTTGAGACGAGAATCAGGTCAAACGTAGTTTCCCCTCAAGGCTAATAACAATAAGAAATTACAAAGAAAACCGACCGAGGCCGACATAGGCCGCCTACGTATCTCATTCTTGAGAATTCAGGTCGAACGTAGTTCAAATACAAAGAAATATTTAAAGGGGATAAAGGGGTGACCGAGGCCGACATAGGCCGCCTACGTATCTCATTCTTGAGAATTCAGGTCAGACGTAGTTCATTACAAGAGGGATAAAATTTTAAAACAAAGCAAATACAAGCAAATGAACAATTACAAGAAAATAGTAGAAACGCAAACCGAATCTTCACACGTAGTATCTCTTGACAGCATCTGAGTTGATCGGTTTTGGCCACGCGGTGCCATCCATCTCCGACAGGACCAACGCACCTCCAGATAATACTTTGCGAACCATGTAAGGACCTTGCCAATTTGGTGCAAATTTTCCTTTGTACTCATCCTGAGAGGAAAAATGCGCTTAAGTACTAACTGCCCAATTTCAAAAATTCTGGCTCTGAATCTCTTGTGGAAAGCTCGAATCATTCTCTGTCGATATAGTTGACCATGACAAACGGCAACCATTCTCTTTTCATCAATCAAAGTTAACTGATCAATTCTCTTGCTAACCCATTTAGCATTACAAAGCTCAGCTTCTTGGATAATTCTCAAGGACGGTATTTCAACTTCGGCGGGTATGACTGCTTCTGTTCCGTACACTAACAAGTATGGAGTAGCTCCAGTCGACGTCCTGACAGTCGTTCGGTAACCCAATAAAGCATATGGCAACATCTCATGCCAACCTCGGTGATTGTCAATCATTTTCCTCAGGATCTTCTTGATATTCTTATTGGCGGCTTCTACAGCTCCGTTCATTTGAGGACGATAAGCGGTTGAGTTCCGGTGAGTAATCTTAAACTGCTCACATATCTCTCTCATCAAGTGACTGTTGAGATTTGCACCGTTGTCAGTAATGATGGATTCTGGTACTCCGAATCTGCATATCAGATTGTTGCGAACAAAATCAGCTACAACTTTCTTGGTGACCGACTTGTACGAAGTTGCTTCCACCCACTTGGTGAAGTAATCGATGGCAACCAAGATACATCTGTGTCCATTAGAAGCGGCTGGCTCTATCGGACCGATGACATCCATGCCCCAAGCTACAAATGGCCAAGGTGAACTCATAGCATTAAGTTCGTGAGGCGGCACTCGGATCAAATCACCGTGTATTTGACATTTATGAAATTTCTGTACGAACTTACAACAATCATTCTCCATAGTCATCAAAAAATAACCGACTCGAAGGATTTTCTTGCCAAGGTGAGCCCATTCATATGCGTTCCACAAACTCCAGCATGTATTTGTTCAATAAGCTTCGCGGCTCCAACAGCATTGACACATCTTAGAAGACTCAAATCCGGAGTTCTCCTATAAAGGACTTCTCCACTTAGAAAGAAATTGAGAGCCATGCGGCGTATCGACCTCCTTTGGTTGGATGTTGCATCTTTAGGATAAGTTCCAGACTCCAAATACTTCTTTATATCGAAATACCAAGGCAAACCATCAGGTTCTGCCTCAACATGTGAACAATGAACTGGATGTTCTCTCAGCTCTATATCCAGTGGATCAATATAGTCGGTATCTGGATGTTTAAGCATTGACGCGATGGTTGCAAGAGCATCGGCCAACTCATTCTGTATCCTAGGAGTATGACTGAACTCTATCTTACGAAATCTCTTGCATAACTTCTGTACATATTGTACGTAAGGTATGATCTTCGGGTTTTTCACAGCCCATTCTCCTTGAACTTGATGAATCAACAAGTCTGAATCTCCAGTGACGAGCAACTCGTAGACATTCATGTCAATGGCCATTTTCAAACCAAGAACACAAGCTTCATATTCGGCCATGTTGTTCGTGCAATTAAATTGGAGCTTAGCTGCCATGGGATAGTGTTGACCAGATTCTGACACTAGAACTGCCCCAATACCTTTTCCTTGGTGATTTGCTGCTCCATCAAAGAATAATCTCCACCAAGGATATGCTTCAGAAATATCTTCACCCACAAATGACACTTCTTCATCATGAAAATAAGTCTTAAGCGGTTCATAATCTTCATCAACAGGATTTTTTGCAAGATGATCAGCCAAGGCCTGTGCTTTTATAGCCTTCTGAGTCACATACACAATATCAAACTCACTCAACAACGTTTGCCATTTAGCTAACTTTCCGTTGGCATCGCTTTCTGGAAGATATACTTCAATGGGTCCATTCTGGAAATGAGATATGTAGTATAAGACGACAAATAATGTCTCAACTTCTGAGCAAGCCAAGTCAAGGCACAACACGTTCTCTCCAACAAAGTGTATCGAGACTCGTATGGAGTAAACTTCTTGCTTATGTAATAAATAGCCCTTTCCTTCTTTCCTTTCTCATCGTGTTGACCGAGCATGCACCCGAATGCACTATCTGAGACGGTCAAATACAACAACAAAGAACTCCCTTCTCGCGGAGGAACCAATACTGGCGGATTTGACAAATAATTCTTGATTGCATCAAAAGTAGTCTAACACTGTTTAGTCCACTTCGTCGGAGCGTCTTTCTTTAACAACTTGAAGATAGGCTCACACACCACGGTTGATTGAGCTATGAATCGACTAATGTAGTTCAACCTACCTTAGAAACTCATCACCTCTTTTCTCGTCTTCGACAGAGGTAACTCTTGAATTGCTTTAATTTTAGAAGGATCGAGCTCTATACCCCTTCTACTGACTATAAATCCCAACAACTTGCCGGCTGGAACTCCAAAAGCGCATTTGGCGGGATTTAACTTCAAGTTATAACGACGCAAACGATCAAAGAACTTCCTTAGATGTGTCAAGTGGTCCGAACTCTCGCGGGACTTGATTATGACATCATCCACATATACCTCAATCTCCTTATGAATCAATTCATGAAATATGGTCGTCATAGCCCTCATGTAAGTGGCGCCGGCGTTCTTGAGGCCGAACGGCATTACCCTGTAGTGATATACGCCCCAAGGTGTAATGAAAGCCGTTTTTTCTGCGTCTTCTTCATCCATCAAAATTTGGTGATAACCTGCATAACAGTCCACAAATGACTGCATCTCATGTTTGGCACAGTTGTCAATCAAAATATGAATATTCGGCAACGGAAAATTATCTTTAGGACTAGCTTTGTTGAGATCCCTGTAATCAACACAAATTCTGATTTTCCCGTCTTTTTTAGCGACCGGAACAACGTTGGCCAACCATGTTGGGTATTGAGTCAGTTCTACTATCCGAGACTCAATCTTCTTGGTGATCTCTTCTTTAATCTTTAAACTCAACTCAGGCTTGAACTTTCGAGTTTTTTGCTTCACCGGCTCAAACCCTGGATTAATCGGTAATTTGTGAGACACCACATCGGTACTCAACCCTTGCATGTGACTGACTTTCCAAACGAACACATCAATGTACTCATCAAGCAAGTGAATCAGTCCTTTCCTTTGATCCTCACTCAAGTGAATACTGATTTTAACCTTTTTAACACACTCTTGGTTGCCCAGGTTTACCGTTTCAGTTTCTTCTAAATTTGGTTTATATTGATTTTCAAACTGACAAAATTCCTTGGCAACATACTCTGGTTCCTCACTTTCCTCTCCGTAATCATTAACCTCATCATCACCTGCCTCATTTTGTTCATTCAGCTCGTGACATGACATAACATTGGTAGGTTTAAAATTTACCTTACTGAAACCATAAATAAACGAAGTTAGAAAATCAAAGCATGACAGATGATTAAATAAGCCAAATTAAAAAATAAAAGAGGCTTTCATAAAAATTGAAAAACAATGCAAACTTTGGCCATGGCAGAGCCATATTGCCTTTTTGAATATCACGACGGGAATTTAAAGTTCAAATAGTTAAAATGCAAAATGGCGGGTCTCGGGATTCTTCCGGACTACCACCGATTAAAACATGCATAAAACGATGCCCTTCTACCAAGGAGTTCGGGAGACTAGGATGGGCGTGGAGGTCCAGTTCTGCAGCGTCTCTCCGGGCTCAGCATCACGGAATCCTGTCAGCTCGACCTCTTCTTCAGTAATAGCATCTATCTCTTCAAAAAGGCCATAGATTCCTTCCCTCAGGTTCTCCTCCTCTGCATGCTCACGAACTGGGAATGATTGATATAGATTAGGGATTGGTTTAGCTAATGCTTGATCATTCTTCTTTTTCAGCTTCAAATCATCATCTGTGGGTACGTACCCCAAACCATATCTAGCTCCTTTGACAGGGACCGGAACAGGCTCAATAATTCCTTGGGAATTTCTTCTCAATCAAACACCTGGTTCAAAACCATTCTGCAGCATCACAGTGGCTATCATCTTATACACGTCAGGCATATGAGGTTGTGGGCCAAATCCTCACCAGTGGCATTTACCAGCTCCACTGTATAGAAATCGGTACCCCGAAACACTTCATCAATAATCGCCGCCTGTCTACCAGAGCGATTCCCTTCACCATGAATAACCAACTCTTCATTTCTCCAAACGAGCTTCATCATCTGATGCAAAGTAGAAGGCACAGCTCCAGCCATATGAATGAAAGGCCTTCCCAGAAGAAGGTTTTAACTTGTATCAATATCTAAGACTTGGAACTGTGCGCTGAACTCTGCCGAACCCAGTTGGATGACCAGATTTACCGCTCCCAAGGTATCTCTTTGGACCCCATCAAAAGCCCTTACGTTGACTTGGTTTTGCTCCAACTTTCCCAAGTCAAAACGTAACTGCTTCAGTGTCGACAATGGACAAATATTTAAGCCGCATACGTTATCTACCAAGACACAATTTATGACCTTCTCACGACATATCACAGTGATGTGTAGCGCCTTGTTATGTGACCTCCCTTCAATAGGCAGCTCATCGTCACAAAAGTTGATTTGGTGCCCTCGAATAACTTGATGAATCATGGCAGCCACGTTATCACTACTTGTACCTGAGGGTACGTATGTGTCATCGAGAGCTTTCATTAAGGCCCGCCTATGTGATTGAGAACTCATCAACAGGGCCCACACGAAGATCTGAGCCGGGGTCTTCTCTAAATGTTTGACGATGGAATAATCCTTTGGTTGCATCCTTCTCCACAATTCTTCCTCTTCTCCTTCGCTTATCTGCCTCTTAGCCTGGTCCTTCTTCTGTCCTCCGAGAGCAAGCTCGTCAGGAGTGTAACATCTTCCAGACCTGGTCATGCCTTGAGCAGCAGCGGTGTCAATAACAAACTTAGGCTTGACGAGAGTTTCTGACGGCACCAAGGCAACAACCTTTGTAGGTGTCAAAATAACAAACTCTCTTCTTTCTTTGACGCTTAAAGAAGCGACAGCCCTTTCCAAGTCCTCATGCACAATGGGGGTAATCAGTTTTGTGCCACACCCGTCTTCGTCCGTTTCAATCATATTAACATTGCTACCTCCATGATTCGGCAACGGGTTTGTGTTGACATTTGGTGCCGCCGGTTGGAGAGAAAATACCTCCTGATCGATCAGATCCTGGATTTTATGCTTAAGGTTGATACAATCTTCCGTGTCATGTCCAACACTGTTGGAATGATAAGCACATCTTTGACCTGTATTGTAGAACTTTGAATTGACATCCACGGGCTTGGGACCCACAGGGTGGATGTATCCAGCCGCGGCTAGTCTCTCAAATAGTTTGGTCCGGCTTTCAGCAAGTGCAGTGAAATTCCTTGGGGCCTTTTTTCAAATCTGGGTTGGGAAGGGTCATAACCACTTTGCTGAGGGGGAGGCACCTGCTGATAATTTTTGGTATTCGGACGAGGAGCTTGGCTTCTAGGATAAGGGTTTGTTTGATAATTTGGCGATGGAGCTTGGTAATTCGGGAGGGTTTTTTGATATAATGGAGCTTGGACTTGATAAACGGGTGATGGTGCTCGGTAGCTCGACTGTATATTGGCACAGTTGGGAGCAATATTCTTATAAGGGGATGGAACCTGGTAAGGTTGAGGGTAATTTGGGTATATGGGGGAAAATTTTTGGAGATTAAGGGGTGGACTCTGATACAACGGAACTTGAGCGTTTGGATAGGTGGAGGTAGTATTATGGTTATTGGGATGATTGGATTGCGGGTAGTAGGCTTGGTGAGACTTAGGGGAAGGCCTGGAACGATCTTGGGAATGTGACGAGTTTCTGGGGGTTTTTCTTCCCCCATACGAGACAGAAGCAACTTCCTCTCTTTTCTTCCTCATCAATCCTGAAGATCCAGGTGAAGCGGACACACGGGCTATCTTCCCCGATTTCAAACCGTCTTCGATAGCCTCACCAACTTTGACTATCTCGGCGAATTTAGCTCCGACTAGCAACATGATTCTGTCGTAGTATTCTGGCTCCTGCACTCGCACAAACACTTCCACGATCTCTTTCTCTGTCATGGGCGTCCTTACTCTTGCTGCTTCCTTCCTCCATCTATAGGCAAACTCCCTATAGCTTTCAGTTGGTTTCTGCTTCATCTTCTCTAGAGAATACCGATCGGGAACTATCTCAATATTGTATGCAAATCGGTCAATGAAGTCTTTGGCCAGCGCATTCCAACTGGGCCACTGCCTGGTTTCGTGTGACGTAAACCACTCGAGGGCCTCCCCATATAGACTTCAGCTGAAAAGCCGCATCAACAAGGCCTCATCCCTGCCAACTCCCACGAGCTGGTCACAATATGCTCTCAGATGAGCCATGGGGTTGCCTACTCCCCCGAAGGTGTCAAACTTCGGAATTTTGAACCCTTCGGGAAGGTTCAAATCTGGGTGGATGCACAACTCTTCGTAACTGAGTCCAACGACGTCTGGGATGCATTGTAGCTCTTTCATAGCCCTTTTTATTTCCTCTTTTATATCGACCTTCGCATCCTCCTTTGCCTTCCATTCTCTTTCCTGTTCTTCATAGTGATCCAACTCAGAACCGTGCACCTCGTGCTCGGCAGGAACGGGAACTTGGAAGGTGGCTCTTTTTGGGAGGGGTGGGGCTATAGAGGACTTGGAACATTTTGGGCGGTCTGGTAGTTCTGTGGGTAAGCCTGAGGATTGGTGTTCTGATTTAAATGGTGATGAGGTGTTTGGGGATTGAAGGCAGTTTGATTTTGATTTTGGTTTTGATTCTGTGGCGGTGGGGCGGTTTGAGTATTCTGAGGATGGGGTGGCATTTGAGGGTGTTTATTTGGAAGAGGCGATGGAGTTTGGTAAGATACAGAAGCGTATTGGGGGTTTTGGGTTGTTAGATCTATCACAGACGGATTATGCACAGGTGTAGAAGGCTGATTCTTAGTTGGATCCGTATTTGATGAAGGGAAGGAGATCGGAGGTCATCCATCAGCAATATTAGGACCAAATCCAGGTGGAGGCATATCTTGTCTTCGTTGCATTTCAACTCTCATTTCAGCGATCTGTTGCATCAGCTGCATGATCAGTTCGTTATGTTCCGCTACGGTGGGCTGAGCCACCACAACGTCAGTAAGACTTACTTCGTCTTGTTGTCTCCCATGACTGTCTTTCCTCTGAATTTTGTTTAGGGAAGGAATCTGTAGGACCTTTCGATCTGGTGAAGTAGGATGATCTGCCAGCTTTGATCGACACAGATCAGTTTAAAAGTACCTGAGAAGCGAAAACAACTCAAAGGCAGATTTGTCAGTGCAGATTTAGAGTACAAAATGCATAATATCACATAGAGAGCAGATAAACACACAAGTTGCTTTGTTTGAGGATATCTTTAACCCACGAGTAAGGACGGAAACAAATTTTTTTTACAAGCAGGAATTTGCTTGCTTTTTATTTGACACTGTCTCAGAAAGGCAAATCGCGTTGAGCTAAGGTCTTCTTGCAGCTGCTTTTTGATGTCTGTTGATCTGATCTGTATCTTTCGTAAATGAAGGAGAATGAAAATTTTTAAAGATAGGGGCCGGGCCGGGAGAGGCTGCCTACGTATCTCACAAGGAGAATTCAGGCCCAACGTAGTTCGAGTTCGGGATAAAATATTTTCATTCATTCTTTCATTACGGTTACAAGGAAATTGAAAGACAACATTGGAAATCTTAAAAGATAACATGATGATGACACGTTAGTCATTTCTCTTCTTGTTGCAGCGTCACTCTCTTCCTTTCAGACTACCCGGAAATGGAGGCTTGTAGACGATTTCCTCACCGTCGTCCTCCTCAGTCAATTCGGGGTGAGCGTTGTCGGGACCACTATTGGCCCCTTGCTCACGGATAGAGTATTTTCCGCGCATTTTCTGAAGTTTGTCTATCATGTCATGGTGGAACGCCTTGTTACTCTTCCTTAATGCCGACATCCTTTCTTTCATAGCGATGAATTCCGTCATTTCCACTTTCAGTTCTTCATCTAGTGACACATTTTTGGCCAACAGACTCGCGGTTTCCAAATCTATCTTCGCTTCTCTTGCCTCTCTTTCTTGAATCTGTAATCGAAGCATGTCCAATTTTTGGCTTAGATCCTCTTTTTCTTCCTCAATATTTTCTTCCTCTTTTCTTTTGACATCAATTCTTCGTCCAGTGTCGCAGTCGCAGCTTTGTAGACTGACGTGGCAACTTCGACCCTAAGCCCCTCCTCTCTGACCTCTTGAATCTTTCGTGTGATTTGTTCTATCTTTCTTTGTAACTCCTCTCCAGTGAGCCTCATCTGGATATTCTTACCCTTATCCATAACAGTGATTTGCTTTTCCTGAGACAATAGAGTAATGTTTAGATTTGTGGTATGAGAGATGTCTTTTGAGTGAGAAACTTAAGACTCGGGAAATTTTGGTCGGACAATTTTTGTAACAGTGACTTTTTGTATATTTGGAAATTTCTGAAAAAGATGGGTTTTCGATATCCTCATTCACAGCAACACAACACATAAGCAGTTAAATAGCACATATATCGCGTCCTAATCATGCATGTGACCCTTTTGTGCCAAGGGTAGGCCTAGCGAATCTGAAGGATGTATTGCATCATTTGAAACATATTGTTGCACCCCCAAAATAACTTTAATTAAAATTATAATGCTCGTTACATAACTTCAATCAAAACGGGGTACATTTTCAGGGAGGGGATATAATGCGAATACAGATAGAAAACAATCCCACGCAGGGGAGTTAGAATGTTGATGGCTCTGCTCCTCTTCTGGCTTTCTTTACTTCTTCGCGGATAATGCACTTGCTTGTGAACACGTACGGCTCAGCGAACGCAGCTTTGGAAGATGTTGGTACGACTTGTAGAGTGTTCATCTGCTCGTCCAGGATCGTATCCAAACGCATCAGACAAGTCCTTGTATCAGCTAATTCTTGTGACGTCCCAGCCAAAACCCTCTGATTTTCTAACTCTCGGAACTGGTATTCTTGCTCCTTTTGCTGAAATTCTTGCTCTCTTTTCTGAAATTCCTGCTCCCTTTTCTGAAATTCCGCTCCCTTTGCTGAAATTCTTGCTCCCTTCGGTCCCATTCTTGCTGA
Source organism: Solanum lycopersicoides (assembly GCA_022817965.1). Taxonomy (NCBI): domain Eukaryota; kingdom Viridiplantae; phylum Streptophyta; class Magnoliopsida; order Solanales; family Solanaceae; genus Solanum; species Solanum lycopersicoides. The sequence goes on along the minus strand of CM040625.1, from coordinate 53,105,752 downwards.
AAATGATATGCATGGATTTGAAGCCTTGTCTGTACATCTTCAATTTCTCGACCTGCGCGTGGTGTTGGGTTCACTACACCACAGAGATCATTCTTCAACCATGTCTTGTATTCATCGACATACCCAGCTTCATATCTGTTTTCAGCCATATCCCATTTCATGTTGACACGTCCGGCCCACTCTTGGAGGATGATCTTGGCGAAAGGTATTTTGCCGCTCTCGCTGTAATCGACAATAAAAGAGCTAGCATCCCCTTGGACGGGTAGGATTTGTGTTCTACCAAATTGCCGCATCACCCTAGCTGGGTTGTAAGGCCGTAATCCTCTGATGCCGGGAAGAACTAAAAATGGAAGTTTGGCCCCTTGTGCTGCTATCCTCTCGGATTTGAAGTTCGGTAGCATCCACTGTATATCTCCTTCTCTCAAATCATAAAATACCCTTGCCCACGCACCCCTGGTGGTATGAATTGGGAATCTGCGGATGCTTAGGTAGAATTCATAATTATCCAGGGGACTCGTCTGGCTTGGCTTGGCCAATTCTTGTGGTCGAGCACCGTCCTTTTTGCAGAGATGTTCAGTCATCCACCATTGAAGTAGAATGTTGCAACCTTGGAAAAACGGAAATCCGTTCTTACACAAACTCAAAGATCGATAAATGTCGGCCAAAATGATCGGAGCCAAACTGCAGTATTTCTTTTCTTCTTGTTTCTTGCCTATCCCTCTGAAAATGGCGTCCACTACCATCACGACTCGGGTGTCGATATCTTTTTCTCCATCTTTAGGGAACACCATAGTTCCTAAAAGGCATGCGGAGAATGCAATGGTTTGGGTTTGCCTCCAAGTACTGTGATTATGGAATTCATTTGGAAATTGCTCGAAATAGCTATCGTGCCCCCATCTTTCGAAGAATCTCATTAGTGGTATGCTCTGGGCGTCCAACCAGTTAGCCCTTACAGTAACAATATGTCTCTCAATTCTCCGGCAGTTGGCCTATCTGGCAGAAGGATATGATGATCGGGACATTTTTTCCTCTTACCACATGTCCCAATAGAGTCTATACATCTTTAATTTCCTTGTTGGTGTTATTTCGACGTCTCCAAATCGAAATACCATCCTTTTGTCATCCCAAAACCGAGTGATAACCTCGATAAACGTGGGCCAAACTTTGAAGTCCATTATCGAAGGTAAGTGACCCAGGTGAATCGAGATTTCTCTCTTTTGACAATCTTTGAGGTTATCCCACCATACACGGAGAATGTCGGTGTCTTGGTGACCATGTTGAAATGAGGAATTGACTCGACATCTACAAAAACATACAACTAGTTAATTGCCACCCCCATGATACAACAAACATTTAAACACGCAATACATCCTTCAGAACACACAATATGATCGTCCTATCGAGCCGTGGGCTCTTTGGACTCAAGGTGGTCTTTCTAATGGGACCAACACTCCTTGGGTGTTGGGTCGTCTTAGGCCAATGCGCTATTTTCGGGATTGGGTTTCGCTCTATCTTAGTTTAACTAAGAGTGGGTTATTTAGAGTGGAAAGGGTAACCCAAGCAGACTACTTGGGCTGGGACAGTTAACGATCGTTGACTATCAAGTAGCCAACTATACTCGTCAGGGTGCCCCGAGAAAATCTTTGGTTAATGAACGACTGCAAACCCGCATAATCATCCTTTAGTGAAAAATAGAATAATTGTCGTTTGACGGAGTTATGATATGCCATGAATGCAACAGTTCAATAAAGCAATAAATAAACAGATAAACAGTTAACTCACATAGCCAAAATACGTTAGTTTTAAGGTTAGAATCCTCCTAATCCCCAGTGGAAGTCGCCATTTCTGTTTTATCGAAAAAGGGAGTTTTTATAGGTTTTCGACTTTTAAAGAGTCGACACTTAATTTTTAAGAAAAATCAAGAAAAACTTTTGTTTTCAAAAGACTTTAAACAGAAAAAATCTAATGAAAATATTTTAAAGGGTTCGGGGATTCAAAATAATGTTTTAGGAAGGTGTTAGGCACCTAAAACATCCGTCTAAAACGGTTTTCCAACAACTAACATAATTTTGCTAAACTTACAATTGCGATAAAAGAAATACTCTTCGGAGTTTATTCGAAAGACGAAAGCCAGAAATTATTTATGACTTGTTTTTTTTGAAAAATTTATCTAAGTGAATAATTTGCAAAATTATTGGTTTTAAGTTGATAAAACATTTAAGGCGTTATAATACCGGCTGACTCAAACCCAAACTCTACGAAGTGCAGGGATGGAGTTCGAAAGAACTCGGATAATTTTACATAAAAAAAAAAAGGGTAGACAAATTAGCATCATTTGACGAGTCAACTAAGTAGAATAAGAGGCGACCATCATACTTATGATAGTTAAGAAAGTGCAACAAAAGCAAATAGTAAAATTTGAAACTATAATCAACCCAATTATCAAATACGACTATTCTTTAACAATTATCTCAAAACACATGTCCCACCCAAGATTGTTTTTTTCATATAGCAAAGAACATGGTAAAAAAAAATCTAATTCATAAACTTTTAAAGTTCAAATAACACCAAGAGACATATTTGGCACACCAAGGGATAAATTAACCAAAGCATTTTGAACCCTCTCTTTTAATTAACCACAGAACTGACCAAAAGCAGAACAAACTTAAATTGCAAGCTAAAATTACGATTGGTAGCCCAAGTAATACATGAACAAAGGTGGCAGACATGATTTATCCAAAGAAGTTTCACAAAATACGAACCTTCGAAACGAATGTAATAATAAGAAATTATCGGCCAAGGCCTATACTCAAACGAGGACCCAACCTAAATATTAAGATTATCGGAAAATCTCTTACTACTAACTTTAAGCCCATAAAAAAAATTGACTAGAGCACAGGAAATCTGAGAAATATGCTAAGAACAACTTTCAAACTTTCAAACTCATTCACACTATAAGAAATGCAGCTGGATAGAAACAAATTTTTTTTTTTAGAAAAATATGCTCGAAATAACTATATCACATTAGGGAAAATCACACAACTTCACTAATCGAAAAGGTCGAATCTACTTTAAAAACAAAGAGCCAACACATAATATAAGAACCAAAGTGAAATCTTAATAC